>JANRGW010020446.1:7689-22015 GCA_024733675.1 Psilopsiagon aymara
GTTAAACTTCATCAGGTTGGCATCAGCCCACCTCACAAGTGTGTCAGGGTCCCTCTGGATGGCATTCCTTCCCTCCAACATATCAACTGAACCACACAGCTTGGTGTCATCGGCAAACTTGCAGAGGGCACACTCAATCCCACTATGTTACTGACAAAGATGTTGAACAAGACTGGTCCAAACACTGATCCCTGAGGGACACCACTCATTTCTGGTCTCCAGCTGGACATTGATCCATTGAACACAACCCTTTTGCGTGCAGCCATCCAGCCAGTTCTTTATCCACCTAGTGGTCTACCTATCAAATTGATGTCTCTCCAACTTAGAGACAAAGGTTTTGTGTGGGACAGTGTCGAACTCTTTGCACAAGTCCAGGTAGATGACATCAACTGCTCCTTAAGATACGCCAAAAGCACCCTGAAATTTAATTAGGCAGAATTATCTTCACTTTTATCTCAGTTTTCTGTTCTCCTAAGAAAAAGTTTGCTAACACAAATGATATGCTGGGGCATATGAAATCCTACTGGTTTATGTTTGGATGTGCCCAAGAGCAGATGATCTACAGTGTTTGGTTGTTTAAGGGATAAATGCCTTAAAAAAAACTCTTCCCAATGCAGATTCACTCGGCTCAATGGGCTTCATGTTATTGATGTGTAGTTATGAATACAGCTAGCTTTTACTCTGCCATAACAGGACGTGTGCTTGTTGATGGTCTGAGTAAGAGGATTTACAGTACCTGTGCACTCAGTGTCTCCAGAGGACTTTCCACTCTTGGAAAGGCCATCAGCGGCATTCCTCGTGGGTCTTCAGGCTTCGGTTTAGAAGGAGCTCCATGAGTGCCTTTAAAGTTATGGACAACACATATCCCCTGTGTAATGCAGGGAGAAAATGGAAAAGGAATGAGATTAGCTTCATCTGTACACAGGAAAACCTCTCAGGAATTACCACCAGGGGTCTCACAACTGTCAGTTTTTGACAAGAACTTTAACCTGTGCTTCTGTCGAAGCTGCTTAGGCTTCAGTCGTGTTTACTGACATAGTTGGGCATGGTGGACTACCTTGGTAATGGGTTCATCTGGCCTCTAATCTGAGGCAATAAACCATTCTCAGCCTTTTAATGTCTTATACAGCAGGGACTCCCATGTCTTCATCACAGAACAGGGACTACCCTTATAATGCATGCTACTGGCCAAATATTCCCTTCAGATTCTGACAGTCATTTCCAAACACTGAAAAGAGCCCACTGGACTGCTGAATCTACCTCACATGTGGATGATATCAAGTTGATTGAGCACTATTCCTGCATACTTCCAGCACAACTGGTGGTGTTTATGCCACAAGCCCTTCCCTTGTGCATGACCAGACTTAACTGCACCCACATGGTGATGCTAATAAGAACAAATGCACATGAGGAATTTGGGGCTTGAAAACACACTGACTGGGAAAAAAGACAAACAGGAGCTGACACATCTGCTGTCAGAGTGATTCCAGCAGCCAGCTCCTTGCTGGCTCTTCCTCTTTGCAGCTCTTTATACCTGAGCAGGGAGCAGGCTGCAGCCTGGGTGAGTCTTGTGCTAGCAGCAGGAATCTCAGCACCCATCTGCTTCAAGCTCCAGGGAGGCCACTTCCACCTCTCTGCATTTGGGCTTATGAAACGTCCAGGCTAACAGGAGGTCTGCAGGGCCAAAATGTGGCTGGAAGCAGACTAGCATTGCTTGAAACAGGAGCTGGGAGCACATAGATTGTCCTGACCAGATATATGTGGTGACTGCCTCTTATATTGCGTGAGCTAGATTTAAACTGCCTTTCTCAATGGGAATCAGACAAATGACTTACATTAAAGCCAAAGAGATTCAGGTCAGATGTTGCTGATGTGTTTTTATTTAAAGGGGACATGGGAATAAATGATATGTGAAGGGTTTTTTGGTTTTGGTCTTGGGTTTTTTTTTTTTTAATTTTTAAATAAAAAATAAAAAATAGAAAAAAATCAGTGTCAGGAAAATCTTGATTAAAGGAATCTTTGAAACCTAATCCCTCCTGATTACAGGGTTAAAATGTCTGCTGCTATGCAGTAGGTAGTTTCGAGGCATATTTTGATTAAAGGGAATCACACACATTTCTTGGTAATAGCGAGAATCACCTTGATTGTTTGCTGTGTGGGTAAATCCTTAGCAAGAGATCTCTCACCAAACAGAACACTTAAACCACACAGCCAACAGGGGAGCAAGTACCATTGTAAGTACAGAGAGGTGCAGTTCCTAGATTTTATGGGAAGGCCTTTGTGTTTGATAGATTTAATGCATTTGGTTATTATATGAGATGGTGAACAATTTCATTGCAACTCCAAATGCCACAAAGGGAGGTAGTTCAGTCTCCCATGGAGTTCACTCTGACATTCCTTTCTACTGCACTTCTTTTATGATCTGAAACAAAGGAATCAGGACCACTGCTTAAAGCCCCAGATACACACGCTGTGTCCTACATTTTTGCCAGATACCAGGCAGGCAGTAGGGTTTTGCAATACAGGGGTGTCAGAGAAGACATCTCAAGCACAACCCCCTTTTGACATTAGCTGAGACCTGCACCACCTTTAAAGCATTTTCCAGAACAGGTCAAGGAAAAACATGTATAGTAATTAAAATAACTCCTTGAAATATATACAATGCACAAATACCAAATTTATTAATTAGTATAAACCTGATTTCCTATTAAGATTTTCTCTGATATTTTAAACTAGATGAGGCTAGAATTAGTTCTTAGCAACCGGATTAATCAGCTGCAACTGGCCACAAGAGAATAATTTTTTTTTTTTTTTTTAAAGTAACGTATTTTAAAAGGAATGTGGAAGGACTGATGGGTTTACCAGAAACAAAGCTACAGCACTCCCCAAGATGAAACCTGCAATCACGTCCGAACAGTGGTTTCGATACTCAGAAACTCGATTTAGCCCAGTGAGGAATGCAGCACAGAGGGTACCCAGACACAGCACAGGTTTGGCTAGCCTGCTACTCTTTGTTTTAATTGTGCTTGTGATGTACATCTGCAAAAAAAGAACAAGCCAAAAATTACAAGGGGCTCTGCCAGAAATTGATCTTTTTCCACCAAGACAAATCGTAAATCAGCGAGGATGTGCCAAAACCCATGATTCATATAAAAACCCATTGGGAAACACTGAAAGAGGTTTAAGGTAATTCAGAAAGCACTTTTTTAGACAATAAAGCAGATACTGTTAAATGATGTTTCATGATGTCACATATACCATCAATTTGATTTACATACTGGACTTTTTTTGAGGTGGTGTGTACAAGTTCAATTTACTGACTCCCTAACTTGTGCAACTGCTTGCTCATATGCTAGCAAACATGCACCCTGAATGTACATGACTAAGTGTTTGCAAAGGGAGCCAATAATTTATGTTTACACTTTTACTAAAACTGAGGCACATGATGGAGTGCCTTGCATCCATGTGAACTAGCTGCTCCAGTTTTCTAAGTGGTGTTAAGTTTAAGAAACAGAGAACATTAAGAGAAACCATTCCAGACATTTTCTCTGCAAGATGAAATGAAACACAGAATATGAGATTTCTTTCAAAATGAAGCTGATTCTGAAAATTTAATCTCAGAGCATGAAGTTTCACTGTGCTCTGAATAATTTTTAATGAACCCCACATCTTTTTGGCAGTTTGTATTTTGTTTTAAATGCATTTTGTCAGAGTGAATGAAACTCTGGAGGTCACAATTAGCAGCTGGTCATTAATTCCAAAGCCACAAAATAGCTAAGGTCAAGCAAACCAAGTCTGATGGCAAAACAAATCAAAATCCTCTTTGATAAGGAAGCATAGATGCCTGCATGATTCCCAAAGCTTTGATAAGCAAAGACAGTATCTCAGATACGTTTGCCAGAAATATCTGTAGATGATACACTGCCACCCCTACATGACACAGAATCAGAAAGATACATTTGAAATACTAATTTGATTTTTATTACCAATCAGGTGGTAAATGAACCTGATTCACAAAAGCATAGATCTGATCCAGTGGAAGTACAAACATCTGTTCTGCTGAGGAGTGGAAAAACTACAGACCATGTAAGTGTCTCATCCAGTGTTTAATGTCAAAAGATGGCATTTTATTTGTAAAGAAATTTTTTGTTTGTTTGTTTTCAGAATATGTTCTCAAAGCTGAAAACATTTCCTTGATCCTTTTTCAAATGTTAGAAATTGAAATATGGTTCCCTTTGTATTCTGGACAAAAGATTCTGTAGAAGATCCTTATTATTTTAATCATATCTGCAGTACCACCATGGCTGGGATATCTGATAGTGCTCTTTGCAGGTCACAGACCTCATCTTTTTCTTGGATTATGTAGTTTCTGGGGCAGGGGACTGTTGAGCACTTTGCCACAGGTGGCTCTGAAATCAGAGTGTGACTCTGAGGGATTGGGGGTTCTCCAGAGCTGTTGTCCTTTGTTACTGCTGCAGAGGGTAAGGACTCATTGGTGGCTGACAACACCAGTTTCTGGCCAAGACTACTATGGCTTGGCTGGGATAAAGTGCCTTCTGATTTTCCTGTGCCTGAGCTGAAGGAAGTCTGCACAGCCTTGACTTGGTGCTTCCAATTGCAACTACCAGCACTGTTTGCTTTGTGCTCCATTTGGCAACATGGGTAATTATTTTACTGTATTTTAATACCCATCTGTTTCTTCTGCATCCCAGGTATACAGAGGTCACTGTGGTCTGGCACATAGTTTTGGGATTGAGAAAAAAAAAAAATACATCCATTCTAAAGGTCACTCTGTTAATTGCTTTTAATATATTCCTTTATTATGCTGTATTATGTGTAACAAATAACAATGTATTATTTTTCCCTCTCCGTATTTCTTTCCCCTTCTCCCTGACCAACAGAATCAAATGTCCCTACAGCTAGCTTCCCTTCACTGGCTGGTGTTAAAAATGTTAACCCTAAACACATTACAACACAGCTCCAGAAGGGAAGGAATGCAGCAATCACCTCTTGGAAGGGAAAGACACAGGCCAGAGAAACTGACCTGGGGAAGGTATGTCTGGCTGCCTCCAGACATGCATCTAGCAAAATTGCACACTTTCACTTGCCAAGAAACTTCAGTCCTAAGACTTCTTAGCAGCTGAATTTGCCAGATCTCTGCCTGAGGAAGTTAAGTTTGCTGCTACTGAGCACACCATTTAAAGGTGAGTTCATTTTAAGAACTGGAACATTCTGTTGTGTAATAGCACTGGGAATGCAACTGAGCTAACTGAGAGGTTCCTGCTTGCCCTGTTTTTCAAGCCTAATACCTGACGGTGTCAGAGGCCTTGAAAGGACCGCTAGCAATTGTGCACTAGGCGGCAACCTTGCCCCAGTCTAGGTGGTAGGTTGGGCTGCACCTCACTATCTCCAAACTCAGTTCTTTGGAAAAAATAGCATTGCTGCTGTCTGAATAATTACCACCCACCCTCTCACCCTATGCTTTTCTTTTAGCAAAAACTAATTTAAACGAGCAACATGGAGCTGGATTGCTCTCCTGCTCCCTACCGAAGCGCTACTGCAGTTTACAGCATCCAAAGGAAAAGCATCACTTCTTTAAAGTAAGAATGCAGTCCTGCTGGGACAGCTGAAAACCCTAGCTACAGAGAATAGGCCACACATGTTTGTTTTCTTACAGATAAGAGATGAAGCTGGATCTCTGGGTTGTCCACATGGGAGAGTTCTCCTTTTTACAGATGGGAAGTAGATAATGTATTCGAAGCTTCATGCATCTCGTCAGGAAAATGTAAACTTGTAGTAAAGAGAACATTTTTAGCAACGAAGGTAATTAACCATGTGAACAGACTGCCAGGGGAAATCTGTTAAACCCTCATGGGGAGGGTTTAAAACAAGACAAACTGTTTTCCCAGAATGTGCTCCAATTCATCCATAAATCACACACCAAAATAACTGGGAGAGCTTCTCCATTCTGGCCAGACTTCCTGATCACTGTGGCTTGATCTTTATTGTTGCAGACTCTAAAGACAAGGTCTTTTTTAAGATACCCACAGTGTGTTTACCCTTTCACTTACAGCATGTTTTCGAAACTTTGTGCCTAAGAGCCAAGTGTAAGTGAAAGTCACTTACATTTGATTTCCTACACATAGCAGGTGTTCCTGAAAATTTTCCACAATGCTATTCATAGGGTAAGTTTACAAAACTCTGGATGTCAAAACCAGTTATTTGATGGGTGGAAAAAGGAAGAAGGAGTGAATATAAAAATATGTGAAGAAAATAGAATAAATCATATTAAAAAATAAGCTATATATTATTTAACGACATAAATCATCTATTTGGCTTCTTTGTTGTGCTCTGATCACTCTTGATGTACTGAAGTAGTGTATTGTGCAATGTGCATTGTGTGACAGTAGCATTCATCTTGTGGATAATTCCTCACCCATTTTTTTCAGACAGGCAAAAGCATAGGCAGTCAAG
Organism: Psilopsiagon aymara; assembly: GCA_024733675.1. Lineage (NCBI taxonomy): Eukaryota > Metazoa > Chordata > Aves > Psittaciformes > Psittacidae > Psilopsiagon > Psilopsiagon aymara. The sequence goes on from JANRGW010020446.1 coordinate 14,164, forward strand.
GAAGCTTTTTTGTTTGCAAGTTTAAAATAGACATACATACATACACATATTTAGCTATATGCAAACATATGCATATATTTAGAATATATGTTACATTTATGATGAGAAAGGCAGAGTAGAAGAAGTCTGTCTTGTCCTTTCAGCAGAAAGTGGGGAGATTTGTGATAGTGTATTTTCATTAGAAAGGTCACAGTTTCATACCAATACTGAAAAATTCCATCCCCTACAAACTTTAATCTTTCCCTTTACCCGAGAGATTTCTACAGCAAGAAAGCACAACATTTGACATTGATGTTTGTAGAACACGATGCTGTCTCCTAGATGCTCAGTGCAGCTCCTTGAAGTGCCAAGGCCTTGAATTTCATTGATTAGACTGGCAGGTGTTAACAGAAAAATGGAAGAAATTGCTTATGGGCTCACAGTGACCTGGGCTGCAGAAAGGATTTGCTGTAGCATTCTCTGCTATTCAGAATTTCCCAAATATTGAAAGTTTCTTGCCCAGGTATGTATCACCCTAATCTAGTCAAGAAGCAATGCTCCCAGGTGTAAAAGACAGATGCCACGTCATGATCCAGCGTGATGAGACAGTCTTCTACTAGCTGAATGTGACAGAAAAAATTACTTGTGGATTCTGCTAGGCAAGAGGTTAGCTGAAGAATCCTAAAAACTGCTAAACAGTCAATAAGTGATTGGTTGTACCTTTCAATCCTCTTGTGTAAAACAATTCTCCTTGCTTTCACTCCAGAGGGAAATGGGAGGATCAGCAAAGATATTTACCTTCCCTCTACAATAAGAGATCCTCCAGCTGTGTGGGTGAAATACTTTAGTTTTGGGTGAACATCGCCATCTGTTAAATGTCCTTGTTATTGACTCTTCCATGACTTCTCTCAGAAGAGCATCAAGTAACAGTTGTCTTAAGATGATGTCACCGGGACACTCATATGGAACATATGATTTCATTGTCTGTTTTCTGTTTTGTTGATGGGGTTGTTCTGGTTTGTTTGTTTGTTATTTTATTTGTGGTGGGTTTGTTTGCTCTTTCCCGAAGTGTTAATGATTTAAGGAGCATTTCTAGCCTATATTTTTTTCTCGGGAAAGGTACTACTTAGAAGTATGTGTTTTTAACTGTACAGAAGCAGGTATTATATGCAGTGATTGTGATCTTTTCCTGCGACACTTCTAGGAGACTAATAATACTTCATTAGATGCCATTCTAATTTATGTGTAAGTATGGAAGCCAGGGCTTGCCACCTGTTTTCTCTTTCCCCTACTTCAGGCAAAGAAGATTTATCTCTGCCTGCAGAGATCACAAAAGTGATGCTTTGGGTTCTCCTCAGATTTTTTGGCAGGTGAAAAGAAAAAGCCTATCTAATATAAAATGCAGATTATAGAAAAAAAAACCAAACCAAAACCAAAACACAAAGCCAAAACAATGACAGTGGGAGTACTGTCAGTAGCAGACTAATGAACAAATCAGTACGGAGACATCCGTAGAGGATAGTAGAGCTACAGGGATGGGAGGAGACTCCTAGATCTCAACAGGCATTCATACAATGAAAGACAATGTCTGTACTGATTTTATTCTCTTTTCTCCTCATGTCCAACTTGGTTAATTTTTCTTGCTCCATGGCTCATCTCTACAGCTTTACGCAAAGTACAGCTATTACTAACCAAACGCTTTTGTTCAGCAGCCCACATTATTGCACATACTAGAATCAGCAAGACACTTGCAAAAAAATTGTGCACAGCACAATTGTTAAGCAAAGCTAGATCTGAACATTGCACTTCTTGTGTAATGCTCATGTTACTCCCAACTGACAGGCAGAGAAAAGACAGGCAGAGAAAAGACAGGCAGAGCTATAGGGGTGTTTCAGGCAGAGAATGGGGCTAAAATGGGACTGCAGGCTGAAATGCCGTAAGGACAGACTTTTCTGACCTTGCAGCTCAGAAGTAACTCTATGTCCTGGTTCCACCTGGTATCTTCTGATGTGAAGAGGAGTGCAGGCCAGTCTTGAAACACTGGGGCTCAGAAACACTGGGTATTTCCTTTTGTGGAAGACTTGCCTTCATAGGAAATATGGGAGGTTGGACAGGGGAAGTCCATGAAAGGATGTAACTAGCTTAGGGCAGAACCAGGACCAAGCCTGATCCTGCAGCTTCCATCTTAGAGTTTTAATGATGAAAACAGCTTCTACAATAATGCTGAGTTTATTGGGAACTCTATTTCACATGTGGTTGCTTATTGTTTGGAAGTAATGGGTGCAAAATGTTACAGGCTTTCCAAACACTTCCCAATAAGTCCTGATCAAAGGAGTTGCTAATTTATATCATCTGTCATTATTCCCACAATACGCAGTGCAAGCAGATGGCCACTGAAACAGCAGTGGGTGGCCTCTTGATTTTATAGTAATAATTTGGTATTTTATTCATCTCCTACGAAGATCAGGGTAAAATATTCAGCAAACACCCTGTCATTAATAAGCTTAAGAATTTTCTCAAATCCTGATGACCAACAGGCAGACTGACACTCACTTGAGTCAAAAGGCTTAGATAAGCCATTTTGAAATCAGAACCAGGTTAAGTCCTTGGATTTTAATGCCAAAACCACCAAGGTTTTCTGCTTTGTGAGTAAGCTTCTTGGATCAATTTTTAGACATTACAGAAATTTCAGCCACAGAACACGAAGAAGTGGCCGATCTCTTTTTCAATGCTCTTAAAAACAGACAATTTCCTTCCTGACAGTATAGCAGCATCACCTTACCAAGATGTCAACTGCAGTCCATTTATCTGTGATAACAGCAAAATTATGGCACTGACTTTTATTATAACTTTCTGTGCACAAAGAATTCAGGTCCTAAACAAGAGGAGCAAAATCCAGCCTAGTTCAGCCTCTCATTGAAATGGCACAGTATACATTTTTAATGTTCAACAACCTGTGTCATGTGAACAAAAGAAACAGTAGTGATTCAGGAGCTATTTAAGCATAAACTTCATCTTAATGCTAATGAGACAGGGTAGGCAGAAGAGGCCAAATGCATACTCAAGACCTCACCTCATGCCTCTACATCATACAGTGCCTCAAAAGCAACAAGCATTTGATTTGCTCATACTAGGGTAGGTAAAACACAGAGAGATTTTCCCCTACAGATAAAGAAGAAAGCCCTCCCCAAAACAACCCTATTTTCCTTCAAAAACCCATTTTAAGAAAAATGGCTCCACCTACATGCAGCTACAGAGACCTCTTATACAAGCTGGAAATCATCACTGACACTCACCGTGGCATATAAAGCTGAGTAGATGCTCAAAGCAGCATGTTTGGATGGAAAGGATCTCCTTGCCTTTTCAATCACCCCGACATCCCCAGTGCAGATGTTGACATTGTTTATGAACTGGTGGTGGGCTCGACAGTCATTTCCAGTGTAGTTGGGTTTACATACAGTCAGGAAGTAGGGAGCCAAGTTCCCAGTCACAACCTGACCAGCATTTACAAATATGTCAGTGGCAAAAAGTCCAAATGCAAACACTCCTGTGAGAAAAGGTTTAAAATAATGATTATTCAAACAGGTTTAAAACAAAATAATCTTGGCACCTGAAAGGAAGAGACAGAATGAAAGGTAAGCAATCAAACCCTTGTTCTGCAGTCATTACCTAGAAGCCCCTGCTGACTCCAGCAGAGCCCTGCATCAAAGGCATGACACAGAGGACCACATGCTTAACTCTGACAGGTGATTAACTCAGTGACTCCAGAAGGACTCAGAAAAAGGCTGAAAATGGTAAAAAAGTATATAAGTGTTTTTGTGATTCAAGCTCTGAACAGGAAAGGCTGGACCTATACTATGTCTGTAAAGTTTCCCCTATGACAAAGACTCACAACCCGAAGTCAGGCGTCATGCACATGAGTTGTTAAAAACGTTTTTGTGGTTTTGCCACATCTGGGCCAAAACCAGAGAGTATAATGTCTCTGAACCTGAAAGAGCAGTGTAGTCCTGAGGCACTGAACTGCACTTATTTTGATTATCTAGTGTTAAGTACCATTTGGATTTTGACTATTCACCATCCTGACGTTGAAAAATTGAGACCCTGATCTAGTAATATTTGGAAGGTCCCTTTGGAAACATCCTAATGCTTTTCTCTGGAAGATATTCCCACACAGTTGCTGTTCAGTTCTTGTCCCTGGGAGTGCACACCCACAAATGCTCCAGCAGGAAGTATTCTCTTGGCAGCAGAAACATTTCCAGGGTTGTGGAGCACCCCCTGCTCAACACTGCAGTTGTCACATCCTCCATTGACTTCTACTAGTGTTAGCAACACCTGCTACAGCTGTTGTAAACATATATGAGGATCCTTCACTTGCATGTAGTGCCCGCATAGCAAAGGGACAGAACAGCAGGTTTGCAGAGATGCCAAACCCAAACATTCTAAATGACTTAAATCAGCTCCTCTTTCCCCCTTCCCATCACTAAGGTGGATTAAAGTATCACAAAAACCCAACAAATTAAAACAAATATTTGCTTATAGTGTGGAATGTTGAGGTTCATATATTTATTTATTTATAGTGTGGAATGTTGAGGGTCATATATTTTTGCTTTTCACCTCCTGTATCTCTGTAAGCAAAGGAAATTAAAATTATAAATTAGCTGAGATGACTGTGTTTAATTACAACCAGGAGCTGGAGCTCCAGGAAAAATGTCTCAGGAGAGCTGTGATGTAAGAGCTGGCACTGCCATGGTTATGACAACTTCACTGACACTAAAAAACAAAGAAAAAAACATTGCTATAGTCTGAGAAACAAAAACTGTCAAGGAGTAATCAAAATAATGCAGCAGAAAATGCTTTACAGCAAATTAACAAGAATCAAGGATTGTTCTGCAGACATTGTCACTGGTATAGAAAATGGAAGGGCTATAGCTGGTCCTTCAAAATGCTCAGGGTCTATCTACGCACAAGACACTTTTTCAGACAGTAACATAAAATAAAACCTGTAACTTAAAATGGATTCATTGTACGAGCATCAAGAGGGGCTTACCAGCGCAGCTTGCTCACAAACATGGTGCTGGGCTGTAACACAAATTCCTCTCTGGTAGGGTAGTGATGGGAAGAGCCCTATCCCTGAGTAGCAATCTGGAGTGGCTGCAGGAGTGCAGAGCTCTCTGTCCTCACCATGAGTTAATTACTGTTCATTATTAATGAATTGATGTGTGATCACGGATTTAAAAAGCCAGTGGTGGTCAAAGACAGAGGTAGCCTTCCGCTTGTTCTAGACTGCAGGACTGCCTCATCTTTTTACTGGCATGAGTTCCTTTCTTCCATTTATCATGCTAAGTAACTGTGTTTAAAAGAGAAAAAAAGAGAGCACTGACAGTACTCCTTTATCTGCTTTATCCCTCTGCTGATACTTTAAATCCATGGTTTTCCACAGCTGGCACGAACTCCTCATCTACATTAGCAAGTACACAAGCAAGTTCAAAGGAAAAAGGCCCTAGGTATTTTCTCAGCCTGCTGAAACAGCAAGTTATGCCAGAGATTAATCTTGTTTCATATGTGGCTCTTTGGCCAAATTCTTCTTTTTTTTTTTTTTTTTTATTTTGTCACAGCTTGGTTTAAATGGCATCTTTTTGATGAGCTAAGCAAATCACATGGAATACAGAGAGGATTATTACCCAGCCTTTTACAATACTTAGAAGAAATCTAAGAGCCAGGCAGTCTGGCCCACAGCCTTTATTGCCTAAGTAAGTACAAGCCAGGAACTGAGGAGTTTAAGGAAAAGCTTATAGGCTTCACAATGTTATACTGATTCTGAGGCAGCACACAGGTACAAAGGCATCCCGTGCTTTTCTCAAAAAAAAAACCAAAACCCAGGACTTTCAACGTCTTCATTTTGTCAATACTGGGTAGCACTGAAAGTGCTGGCCCAGACTCAATCACTGCAGTACTGCGCAGAACAGCAGAGCAAGCCATGGTTGAAACCTTTATTATGCTCTGGCTGTGATGCATAATGATCTCTGTAATTCCTCTCATGCAGTTCTGCCAAACTGCTCCTTATGAAAATCACAGCTATGTACAGCAGTGAATTTGGCTAGTAGGAATTTAACTTGCAGACTGATTACACATCACTTAGTCTCTGGAGACTGAGATATAGCTGGCTGTAATTGATTTAAAGGCTGTAACACTAGGGAGCCTGGCTAGTGGTGGAGAGTCCCCTGATGGTTTTTGTACCTCATGAATCCATCTGTTCAATGGATTTGTTTAATGACCTAGAGAAGCTAGGTTACTGACCAGAGCAGGAGAATGCAGTGATGCAGTTGCCGGGTTTTAAGAGGCAGACAAATTGCTGCTGAAAGGCTTCACGGGAAATGCAACTACCCCTAGCTCTTCAGGGTCATATAGCTGAAGTTTGTGATATAATGCCACAGAAAGAGAATGGGAGAACATGTACCTCTTCCATACTTTGATGCTCAGGTGTAATGCGAGGTGATGTCATCCTGATAAGGAGCAAGTGCTCTATCATACTGTGCTCCCTCTGACCCAGAAATCCTGGAAGACATCTTTAGTCCAGATTTTAGCATACGCTGAGATAAGATGCAAACAGTGCAAGCCACATGAGGAGAAGACCTACAGCCTCTACAGTGCTTACTAGCAAAAAGGATGGACAGAGGTTAATTTCATTTACATAGAGTCACTCATCATCCACAGGTCACACACACATTGGCTGCACAGAGGCGCCTTAAAGAAGGAGCAGAAACTCTTTATGGAAAAGCATCCTCTTTTTTTGTCACTATCCTGGCTCCCACCTGTGTTAGTGTGTGTCAGGAACAGTTAGAAGAGACTAGAAGGCAAACCAGTAAGAAGAATGTAACTGAGAGAGAGACAAATTTTGGGGGGAGACAAAGGGTAGTCCATACTTCCTGCTACTCTCTTTAGCTGCCACAGAATCCCAGAAGCAGGAACTGAGGATCAGATTTTAACATAACTTTACCTCCAGCTGTAAAGACCCTAAACAGATTAAATGTGCAAACCAAGAAAGTACAAACAAGGAAAGTCCTGTTCAAAAATACTGAGGATAGACAGCATGAACCATGAGTCTTTCCATTTCTATTTCAGCTGAACTAACACTTGCCTTGGCAGAAGAATCTAAATGTTAAGCAGCTTCACTTTTGAATGGTTTAGTTTTAATTTCTTTACTTACACTTCCCCCTAAACTGTTGCCAGAAAGCCCTCCAAGCATGAACCCCTAATTTCTGGGGTCTCACTCACATACTACTCTAAGGCTTTCTCCTACTGAACTTCCTGTGTGGCTGTTGATCACTGTTGCCATCTACAAATATGTCTATTGCTTTTTCTAACAGAGACATCTGCCCTGAAGAAGAGTCTATCTCTCCTCATTCACTGTAACCTCAGTACAAACCTGTCTTCTCCCTGCAGTTTATGCTCAAACTCTTCTTACACACTGAATTTGTGTAAATATCAGTGATTGAAGCTGCCTGTGATTCCATAGAAACACTCACTATATTTAAAATGCCACTGACTTGAAACAAAACAAGAAAAAAAAATCAAAAAAAGAAACATCAGAGATGTTGAACAGTTGAAAAAACATCAGGAAGAGAGAAGTGAGAAATGGGCCAGAAATGAGAATCATAGAATAGTTAGGGACAGAAAGGACCTTAAGATTATCTAGTTCCAACCCCCCTGCCATGATTAGGGACACCTCCCTCGAAACCGTGCCACCTAAGGCTGTGTCCAACTCGGCCTTTAATCCCTATGAGGTCTCCATGCAGCTTCTCTTCTCCAGGCTGAACAGCCCCAACTTTCTCATCCTATCTTCATATGGGAGGTGCTCCAGTCCCATGATCAT
>JANRGW010020450.1:0-17679 GCA_024733675.1 Psilopsiagon aymara
TGACTGCTCTGTAGTTCCCCGGCTCATCCATTTTCCCCTTCTTGAAAATGGGGTTATATTTCCCTTTTTCCAGTTGTAGGGAACTTCACCTGACTGCCATGATTTTTCAAATATGATGGACAGTGCCTTAGCTACTTCATTTGCCAGCTCCTTCAGGACCCATGGATGGATTTTGTCAGATTCCATGGACTTGTGTACATTCAGGTTCTTAAGATGGTCTCGAACCAGATCCTCTCCTACAGTGGGCCAGCAGTCTTCATTCTCACAGTCCCTGTGTCTGCCTTCCAAGACTTAGGTGGTGTGGTCAGAGCATTTGCCAGCGAAGACCGAGAAAAAGAAGTCATTAAGAACCCCAGCCTTCTCCAAATCCAGGGTAGCCAGTTCTCCCAATAGGTTCTGGAGGGAGCCTGTGTTGTCCCTAGTCTGTCTTTTGTTTACAGTGTGACTATAGAATCCCTTCCTGTTACCTTTCACATCCCTAGCTTTCCTAACCTGGTCCCTAGCTTCCCAGACAACATCCCTGTATTCTTCCCAGGCTGCCTGTCCTTGCTTCCACCTTTTAAAAGACTCTTTTTTCCTTTGAATTTTCCTCAGCAGCCCCTTATCCATCCAAGGAGGCCTCTTGGCCCTCCTGCTGCCCTTCCTTCTAGTTGGGACACAACACTCCTGAGCTTACAGCAGATGATCCTTGAATATCAAGCAACTGTCTTGGGCCCCCCTGCCCTCTAGGGCTATATCCCATGGAACCTTACTAAGCAGGTTCCTGAAGAGGCTGAAGTCTGCTCTCTTGAAGTCCAGGGCAGTGAGCTTGCTGCATGCTCTTCTCACTGTCCTGAGGATCTCGAATTCCATCATCTCATGATCACTGCAATCAAGGCTGCCCTGGAGTCTCACATTTCCAACCAGCCCTTCCCTGTTGGTGAGCACGAAGTCAAGCATAGCACCTCTCCTTGTCAGCTCCTCTGTGACTTGCAGAAGGAAGTTGTCTTCCACACAATCGAGGAACCTTCTATATTGCTTGTGCTGGGCCATACCATCCCACCAACAGATATCAGGGTGTTTGAGATCCCCCATGAGAACAAGGGCCTGTGAGTGTGAGGCTGTTCCTATCTGTCTATGGAGTGGTTCATCCACCAAATCCTCTTGATCAGGCAGTCTGTAACAGATCCCCACAGTAATGTTTCCCATTATTGTTCTCCCTAAATGATGTTTTAAAATCTAGGTAAATTAATTCTTAATTTGTCACCACCTGGTATTTGCTGATGTATACTGATCAGAGTGCAGTATCAGTGAGTGTTGGGGAAGGAGGTTATGGTTCATCTTAAACATATTATAACGTTTTCCATTGGTTTAACTTCAATTCTCAGGCAAAGAATTGGGGCAAATAATCAAACTATAAGTACATAGAAGAAAACTAGATGAACAAGAGCCAACATGGATTACAAATCACATCAATTGCCAAACCCATATAATTTCATACAGCAGTTAGTAACAGGCCTTCTAGCTAGAAGAAAAGCTGTAGATGTCAGATTTTTTGCTTTTAGTCAGGCTTTTGATACAATTTTATGAATGTGTTGTGACATTGAGTGATTTAGGGTTGCTGAAAGAATGAACATTGAATGTATTAGTAAGAGTAGTTTTTATACAAATTTATAAAAGTGTGAATTAACAGAATTTGCTGCCAAGGTTCACTCTATTATTTTTTACTTGAATGATGCATACATAGGAAAATAAAGATAAAATTGAGCTGAATATGATTGATACAGAGACCGAAAGCACAGGAGGTAAGGGAGACCCTCCTGTTGAGTCATGAGGTTTGGAGTGGACTCACTTTGTCTTCTTAACTCCTAATAGAGCCTAGGTTTGTTTGAATTCAGTCTTAGTCTTAGGCCAGGACAACAGTTTAAGTTTAATGGAAGAAATACAAGGAATAAGAAAGTTGTCCCATTGAGTCACGAGGTTCAGAAAAGACCTCTTGCTTTCTAAACTCCTGATGGAGCCTAGGTGCAGCTATGCAGTCTTAGTCTCAGACTTGGTCAGCAGTTGATATCTAAAGGATTACAAGTGTACCAATTCATTACAAATGGGATTTTTACATGGCTTTCACCTAGCAGCAGCCTGTGTTTTCAAGGTGAATCTTAACATTTATAAAGTGAACCAATCAGATTTACTGTACTAGCTATAGAAATTTTGTACACAGGCTTGCACGCAAAAACATATAAAGGTATACTTGTTAAAAAATCTTCTCTATTTCAGTGGAATATTCACATCAAAAGTCTCAGCATTTCTCAACTGTTGAGGGTTGAGCTTTGAGGAATGAGGGGACTTCAGCCCAGGTCCCATTGTCAGTCCAATATTATTTTACTACCTAGATGATGGAGTAGAGGATGTTCTTACTAAATTTGCAACTTATATGAAGTTGGGTGGGACAGAAAACTTGCTAATGGATAAAAGGGGAATTCAGAATGACCTTGAAGCATTAGAAAAAAGATCAGAAGAAAAATTATTGAATTAAATAGAGGCAAATGGGGAATTACGTCTATGAGACAATAATCAGCTGAACAACCTAGTAATAATTTTGTAGAAAAAATCTTGGAACTATTTTGGATGATCAGATGAACATGAGTGAACAATTTTGTGCTGGTGCAAAATAAAATTACTAACCTCATACTGGAGTAAATTAAAAAGAAAAAGGTGAAGAAATCCTTTGTAGAATTAAAAATACTTCTTCTGCTTCCTAGTGGTAGGAGATTACCTTAAATACCATACTTTTGGGCCATCTACTTCTGGAAAAATATGTGCAATTGTTGAAGAGAATCTGCAGTGATGACGAGTAATGACATGGAGTCTAGAAGATGAGTCCTATGAGAAAAGACCAATGTGGCATTTTTTTTCAATCTAGAGAAATAAGATTAAGGGGTAGTTTGACAGCATTCTTCAAAGACATAAACAGGCATTCAGAGATCAAACAGCAATTCTTTCATAATTTCCATGATAGGGAGAGATACAGGAATAGACTTGCACCCAGAGAGGATCAGTTTAGACATTAAGAAGGCATTTTTTCTAAAAGTGAAGGTAATATAGTGGAAAAGGTTGGCTGAGGAAGTGATACAGATTATATTGATTTTAACAGCTGGTTAAAATAAAAAATGTCAGGAGCAACATAGGGTAAAGCTGGTGCTAACCAGAAGTATGGAATAGACTAGATGTCCCATCATGAGGTTTATCTCAGTTCTAGTCTATATCAATCTTTAGGTTGTCAAAGGGCACAGGGGGGTGACCTATGGTAACTCCAGAAATATTCTTGGCAGGGAATTGAATTTACCACTCTTGTCCCAGTAGGAAGACTTTACTTACTGTCGAAGAAATAAATGAATTGAAAAAAAAAAAAACCAAACTTGAACTCATAGACAGATCTCCTCAACAATTACTCCATAGGAATCAAACTGAATTTCATCTCAACATCTGTGTGCTGTAGGCATAAAATGTAAGCCATGTTTTCCAGAAGTGTTCTACTCCCATCTGTGAGTCTGAATCAGCACAGAAAAAAAAGGAAAAATATAACTCGGGACTAATAATTTTTGAAAATGCCATCTCTGATGCCTTAAATGCACTGCAATACTTGTGTCCAAGCCTGTGTATGAAACTGTGTAGAAGTGTGAGCAGCCTGTCTACCCTAAAATAAGGATGTAAGCTGTGAACATTTGACTGTGTCATTGTTCTGTGTTGTTTAAAATAGAAATGCATGTGATTGTCCTGAAACAATATATCCAAGTTTGCTATGGAATCATGGAAACACCCTGATATATTTTTAGCAAAGTGTTGCTGTAAAGTTTGGGGGTATTTTTTATTTTCTCAGCCTTGTTCTGCAACATCAGAGCCCCTGTGGCGATGTAAATGTCAAGGTACTGCTGGTATATCCTTTTATAGTCCTGTTGCAGAAAACCTATATGGAGTAAATTTGGACTTTGCTTGCAAATGGACTAGGTGTTTTAACCAGTACATGGAAAAGTGTGACAGCAATGAATTAAGGTCAAATGTGTATTCCAAAATAACTTCTAAAATAAAGTACAATTAACGCTATTACTAAAATCCTTCTTTACATAACTGTAGCTTAGTTACCGTAATCTGACTAGTTGCAAAAAGAATGAATAAATAAATCAGAGGTGTGCGAATTGCAATGTAAGTTAAAGATGTCTTTGAAACATCATATGGATATGTTACAGTCACAGCTTGGCTAGTGCCATTCTTCAGCCAAAAGCACATCTACCTGTGAGCTGAGTTCCTGGGCGTTGCCACCAGAAGCTACTTAACAGACAGCTCTGAAACAGGAAGAATCCTGCTTTGACTGCATTAACATTTCCCCCTCGATGCTTTATTTTATACACTGAGAGTTTATTTTTTAAATGAGCGAAGGTCCCACAACCCCATCATCTCCCCAGCTAGGTGTTCTGTGGGGGACAAAGCAAAGCAGTGCTAAGTGCACACTGGAAATTTACAGTGATCTGACTTACCTTGTAGATAATTTCCCCTTCTTTAAACAAATAAAAATGCATGCATGCTCCCACAGCATCAGAAGTTGCTAACATGCTGTAATTCTTCTTACACTGTAACTTTTCCAGGCAGCTAAAATAAAACTATTGCTCTGCTCTGGCAGAGCATTTTGACATGTATTTTACTGTAGTATATGACACAACACCTAGATTCAAGGGACAATGAAAATGGTTATAAGTGAACGTCCTTTCCAGCCCTAAATATCCTGTGATTCTATGTTCTGACCTTAACCAAGGTATGAAGATGCTCACAATAGATGCTTTTTACATTTTGTAAGTATTTGAGAGTATTAAAAGGTGAACTCGGTGCAATCACAAGTCTTGTTTCATCATGTGAAATCCTTTTAAAAATCTGTTTACAATTCACAGAAGCTTTTTGTCCATTCATTTTGTTCTGACAAAAAATTCTCCTTTGATTTAAACTATTTTTTTTATAGAAAATGACAGAATCATTACCTGTAACAGATATTTTACAATATTAGTTCTGTTAAATATGAATGAACAATACTTCTCTTTTTTTTGCTATCAGTGCTTTGGGAATTTTACCAGCATTTAAGAAAGATTCATCCTTCATTTTAAATCTGCCAGGCCTTTGTGCTATACAACTGTAGTGCAGAGTGGTTTTTATACTCTACATCATTTCTGTATTTTATTATATTACTAATACTTTTGTTTGTTTGTTTCTTTTGTTTCCGCAGGCTACATATCCAAACAGAATGGTGAGCCAAAATCTCAGCACAAGGGACAGAAAGTCAGCACATACTCCCATCGAGGACCCTTTTAGATACTCATCAGGCAACCAGGCAACAGCCTATGAAAGCAAGAGCTATCAGCTGTCTAATTTGTGTCTGAGCAACCTCCTAAAAGAGAGCGAGATTGTGGAAGTCGTAAAGCATACTAGAGGCACATATGAAACCCTCACTTCAGAGGTCACTCAGAATGGTTTGGCCACCATGGCACCAAGTACAGCAAAGCCAGTATCCAAGGCAGATAGCTACCCAGTGTTCTCAGGAGCTCCAAAAGACCAAACTGCTGTACCTCGGCAGCATACCACTTTCACAGGGAGACTCGGACAGCCTCCAAGGGGACCCATCTCTTTACACATGTACAGCAGAAAAAATGTTTTCCTCCATCACAATTTACATACAGCAGAGCTACAGACTTTAGATCAACAAGATGGGTAACAAGGAGAATTATTAAAGAGGAACATAAGCTCACCTAGAGCTCAGCCTTCAGTTCTCATCTGCTGCTACTTCCACCTGAAAAAAAATAAAGTAAAAAATTAATATTGTCTGTAGTTTCTATACTTTCCCACCAGGGACTGTGGCAAAAGGGTGACTTTTAATTAAATGGTTAAATAAAATTAAAAAAAAATAAATAACTAGATTGACTTGTCATGCAAAAGTTACCATGGGTATAATAAATGGGATCATTTCGCTGGCATTTCTAGTCCAATATTGGGTAATTTATTTTCTTGCTTTCTTCTATAAGCCACTATCACTACCTGAATTTCTGGAAGGTGATCTTAAATAATACTGTGTATATTAATAATGTTACTGTTAAAGTAGATGTGAGGAATGATTAGGTAAGTAATTAGTAAAACCTCTTGAATTTCATAGAGACTAGGGAAATAATGAGTCAAAAAGCTTTGAGGACCCTCTTTTTACACTTAGTTTTTATAAAATGAAATTTTCTCACCTGTAGAGGTGTGTTACTGCTTCCTGCTGTATTTATTTTATGAATGCCTCATGCCACAAGTAGAGGAAGTGACTAATTTTCTGCTAACAGGAAGGTTCATAGAGGCTTACCAGGTATTTAAGTTAGTAATTCAGTAACTGGGTTCCAGACTGAGCATGTCAACTTGGTTCTTCAGCCTTCCTTCCCCTCTCCCAACCTTTATTTAACTATATTTGTTTGAGTATTTCTGTTCTATGAGGACATGTCAAGTTGCGGTGATGTTTGTGCTTTACAGGCACTGTATCACTCATGACACAATGTGAAGTTCTATGCTATGATGTAACGCATCATGTATTTTACTTCCCAAACCAAGAATGGGTGAAAGACTGAAGAAAAATTGTCTTATTACCCAGTTCCAATTGCCAATTATTAAGTCAAAATTTCTGTAGATCGTATCAACCTGGCTTATACCACCAGCAGGTTTACTTGTCTTGGCATATCACACACAAGTGAGTTGAATCTAATGCTACCTGACTTGCAGCGTGCTGGTCTCGCAGGAATATGAAATCATTTGATCACACCATAGAGCTTGTAGACTTGTCAGTAGCAAAAGATCCTGCTTTGCCCTTTCAGAGAGCTTAAAAATTGGAATCTCAAGTCAAGTTACAACAGACATGTAGCATATACTAAACATGACGCTTAGTTTACAGTCTTATTGATGAAGGTAATCTGTTTGAATGATAATAGAACTTATAGTTAATAGTTCATAAATAATCTGGCACATTTAAGTGAAATTGAGGCAGATCTGAGAAAAGACACCCCTCTATTTAACTGGTGATTAATAATGAAAGGCAAGGGTGCAGCACATTCTCACACAAAGAAACAAACCAGTGTCACTTAACTGAAGTAGCAAATAATGAAAAATGAAGCTTCTGTAGCCACTAAAAATATTGTAACATTTGAAAAGTAAGCCACTGTTGTGGTTTCAGCATATACCATGGAGTTACATAAGGCATATAAAATGAATTAATGCTACAAATTTTATCTGCTTAACTACCTAATATTCAGATTAATACAAGCATGAATTAGATTAATAAAAAGACTATGAGTTTAGCAGGTATTTCGCAAAGTCATTTAAGCAACCTGCATTTGCAGGATTCTATTTATTGTGATTTGATTAAAGCAAATTTTATGACATTACCTGATGTTGAAGAGAGCAGGTTTTGTCTAAATATTCAGTAGTGATAATTTTGGGTATCCAGAGCTGGCTACAGAAGAATCAAGTCAAACATTTGCCAAACTCCTTTGTGTTTGCGTGTGTGTTGCTACTGCCAAAACAAAATGTGCAAAAATTGCAGAGCTTGACTGATTTTAACTATGGGTGCTCAAGACTCCCAGTCCTGCATTGAAACTCATAGTTAAAAGTCTACCAAAAAGATAAAAATATTAGTGACAGAATTCTTCTACTAAGAATCATGTGTTCTTCCTGTTTGTTCTCAGTAACAATGAAAGTCTTGCTCACCTCAAGGGTTGATGTATGCAATTATATTTCGGATCTGTAAATTAATTAACATGAACTGTAATCAAAGATTTTTTTTTCCAGAGTACAAATGTACTATACTAAATTAAAAAAAAAAAAAAAAAAAAAAGCAATGCAAAATAAAACAAAACCCCAAAACCAACAAAAACCAGCAAGCATACAAAAAAAAGAAAAAACAAAAACCCCAACAAACAAACAAAAACCTCTTCAATTTTAACTTATGTTCTGTATCTAGTGTTTTGGGTTGGTTTTTTTCCTGGAAAAATGGACTTTTGGATTACACTTTATTAAAAAAAAATTTAAAAAATCGATATATACATTTCAAAAAGAACATTTTAAATGCTACTATTTTCTTGGTGAATCTTTTATAAAGCTGAATCTTAAAAAAACTGGGGAAAACAGTTCAGTTAAAGTGAGGGATATTTTTAAAATGTCATCTTGAAGCTGTTTTGTATCAGTATTTTCAGCACTGTTATATTATTTATAATGCTAAGTGTAAATCTCACCCAGAGAAGGGTATTAGCCACATGTTAATGTACAGTACAGCAGTAACTGTAAACCAGAGGTCCTTTCTTTGATCCTCTTCTGTATATAGTAATCATAAAGCAACAGCATGTGGACATTCTTGCAGTGAATTGATTCTTTGTACTAAAAATCTCTAGTTTTTTAAGAGTTCCATGTATAAAATGATTTATGCATTTCTCCAAGGCTGTACATATCCAAAGACGCGGCACCAGGGGGAAAAGGCACTTTTTATTTTTTCCACAGATGTACCTTTTTTCCATTTTTTTTATATGTTTCTGTATCACAAAGCATAACTAAATTTCTACTGAAGATTACTTCTTGTTAATTCCTTATCTTTAAATGTGTTAGAGGACATTTTAAGGAGGAGGAAGTCCCCAAAGAAAAGCCATTTTTATTTGAAGCAGTGTCTCATTTGAAACAATCACTTGACAAAGGAAACATTAGATCTGTGTCCTAAATATTTTTTTGTAATCTAAGAGATCCACATCTGAAGTGGTATATAATCTCTGGACTTATCCTTACTTCTTTTACTAGAGTGCTTCTACAGGATTTGTTTATAAGATAAAATAACATGCTAGGGTGAACCCTGGTCCTTATCCAGTACTGTTCTTATTTTTGCTTTCAGAGCAGTGGAAGGGGTATTTTGGTATAGCTTGTGTACGTGAATGAAGTTCAAGCTATCTGCTTGGGCATGCTGTAGGGAGTCTTACTACAAACCTCTCTTCTGTTTAGGCTATTTAGCAACTGAAAGCATCCAGCAACATAAATATCTGCAACCTTTTCAAAAAAAAGCAGACCCTCAATACATAAAATGAAACAGCCAGAATAGATTCATTTTTCTCCATCTTGATTGTTATATTTAAAGTTGTTGCTTTTCATTCCAAAATGCATACATCCATATAAATGTTAGGAGGGGTTTCCTTATATGTCTTTTTTTCTGGAAGTTTCAAAAGAGAGTATATCCAGACTAGGATGTTCACATGAGATATGGATAAGCATTTGAAAGCTTACATAGGCTACTCATGTTTGTCCTCCATGTTCATTGAAGTCACTGCCTAAAAATTGGTATTTTTCCTTTTCCTGAAAGCCAGTTTGGACGTAGTGATTTCTGTCTGTGCTTATTCACTGTATACTGTTAAATGCACAGTATACTCTGCAAACTAATCAAAGTAGGCTATTACATATCAGTACTGTAGTTTATATGCCATAACTGTACTGGCACATCTTTACAGGTTTGATTGGTATGACATTGACTGCAATTTGACCATACTGTGTTACGTCACTTGATGATTGGGGTTGTTGCCTTTAATCCTCTTAGCCTCAGTTTATGCCTACATCTCTGAATTTGAAAATCTTTCCTGGTTTACAGAAAAAAAACCAAGAAAATATTTGACCTAGCAAAAATGCCAATTCATAGTCAATAATGAATGTACTTGGGTTTTGTTTGGATTATTTTTTTTTAATTCCTTCACATTTGAAAGCAAAAGCAACAAAAACAACCCTGCAAAGCTCTTTATATGTCTATGTACATCATAAATTAAGTCCATTGGAGTAACAGTGACCTCTTACAAGCCTTTGAAAGAAATACCTGGAGCAAAAAATCCATGGGAGTCTTCTTACAGGCATTGTAGTGGCTTGAAATTGTAGCATACATATCTGAGCACATCAATGATACATATCCTATGGCATCTTGTCTTCCACTGTTAGTACTGATGAATTTTTTTCCGGAGGAGAATTTGCGTTTAAAGCTTGGCCCAGGTGTAATAGGCAGTACAGAGTGAGAAAGTACATTGAAAGTAACAGTGGAGGTCTTCTCTCAGCTCAGAGAAACACACAGCATTATTTGCAGGATTTTAACGTTCTTCAGTCAGCAAGAAGTTGGCAGAGATCCCTCAGGAAAACATACTCAAATCATGCAGGCCATGACTGCATTTAAATGGAGTTTAGTCTAACATGTCTTGTGTAAGACACCTCTAAGATCACTTGGAAATTTCAGCAGATGTAGAATGCATCTTGCTGATTTTTTTTTTTTTTTTTTTTTTTTGTAAGATGAAAATGCCTTGTGCTGTTTTTAATCTAGAAAACTCTGTTTGGGTCTTCCCTCCTCACTGATGATCTATCCAGCTTGAGAGAGTGTATCCACTGTGATGCGTATTTTACATTTTACTAGCACTCTATCTAATGAAAAGAAGAAAAGAGAAAAAAAATACTTCTATTGGTATGAATTTCCTATACATCTGAGATTCTCAATAGCCATGACTGTCACTTCCATTTTGTACAGCTATGAAATGTTTTTGGACTTGCCTTTTTTGTTACCTTCATTACCAGTGAATCATTACCCTACTTAGGTTTTGTTGTTTTGTTTGGGGTTTTTTTTCACCCTCAAGCCTGTACGTGAAGTATACAGGGAAGACTCTTGAGGATTTCTGCAGAAGTAGTCCTGGTCCTATTAAAGCGGGACAGCAGTAAGTTTACCTGAAGGTACCTGTGTGATTCTTGGGGATGGAAAACCTATTCTAATTGATCTTAACTACTAAAAATTTGTGAAAATCTGATGAATATCTGTTGGTTTTCCAAACCCATATAGAGATTATAGAGCAGAAAATACTCCACTGACAAGGTTTTTTTAGTGCACAAATAATATCTTCTTATATTTTGCATTGGGACCCTTAGTGTGTCTTTCCGGATTTCAGAAACATCCCCTTTAAGGAATGAACTTGTGCTGACTATGTAGACAGGTTGCACCACAGTTTCCTTTCTGCTTTAAGAGGGCCCCACTGGATTTTTGCTATATCTGATCATCAAAATGTTGAGTATTTTCTCCCAGAACTGTTGTGCTGCTGCAAAAGTAATATGCACTACATTCACAGAAAAGCAAAACATTCCCTAACTGAATACTCCAACTCTATTGGTAAGCTTTCATTACAGCTGGTTTACCTCTACCCCAGAAGGCTATCAAAATTACTTAAGCAGCTATATAAACAAATATAATCCCTCATTTGAGCCAGCTTTTATAGCATTGAAAAAGACTTTGTTTAAAATGTGTATAGGTATCAACAGTAGTGGTAGAATTTTATTTATTTTTAATTTTCCATTATGTGGAAGCACTTTATATGAGGGCTTAATATGAAGTACAAATTAGCTTGTATTCTTTTTCTTACTTAAATTGGATTTCAACAGGGTTCAGAATTCTCTGCTTAACTTTAAATCCCAGCAAAGTAAAATAATCAAATCCCACTTCTTTGAAAAGGTAATAAAAAAATAATATTTTTACTGACATAAACAATTTCATTCATGTTCATTGTTTGAAACTTATGGTATATAAAAGTATTTTTACTTATATCTACATATAAATAACCTTCAAAACCCCCAGATAAGTAGAAAGGAAAAGAAATAGCTTTCTACTCAAGTCTCTTGTCCTGCTATGCCATCCGCCTTTCTTTTCCAAATCATTATTTTCTTTAAAAAAAAATCTTCTTATTTCTTTCACATGGTTAAGAATGTGAAAAAAAGAGGTTTTGTTCATAATCTACAGATTTTGTGTAGGGATGATCCATATAACAAGGAAAATATGAGCAATCAAAGTCCTTAATCAGTGACGTATCTCATGTTGTTTAATCAAGAGGGTCAATGGTATATAAAACGTGTAAGTGAAGAACAGATGTTCTTGTAGCTGGAAAATATCTAATGGAAGGGTGGTTTGACAGACTGATAGCTCTTTTTCTGTTGCGGTGGTGGTGGTGCATAGCCTTTTTCTTTGAAATATACTTAAGTAATATTTATAAAATAAATCTTCTGGAATAACAAGAAATGAGATAAAATGATCACATAGCACCACAAAATATGGATAAGGGTACTTGAGTATTTTGATAAAGCAGCATCTGAGTGAACTTATATCTTTTTATTGTCGGGGTATTATTTTCATCTGAAGGATAAGTGAAAGTGGATCAACGGAATTGCATTGTAACACAGAAACAATTCAGAAAAAAAAAAAAAAATATCCCTAAGGCCTTGCAATTTGTGTCGTCATTTCTGACTCTCTGAAGCAGGTTTGTATAATTGCATTTCATGCAGCCATGGTAATGCCCTTACACAACGTATTGGCATATTCTAAACAGCATGAAAACATCAAAGAGAGTCATGACCCAGAACTTGCATAGAGCTGCATTTAGTTCATAGGGTTATGGTTTTGATTTTCCTTTCCAATGAAGGGCAACGATTCTTAAGAGAAAACTTTTACGTAAATATCTCCATTGGTTTGGCCTATGTGAAGTTCAAATTGATTTAAAATTAGACCAACTCTGAGTATTTTTCTTAAATTGTACATGCGTTAAACTACTGCTAATGGCCATTAGAGTTCATTAGGCTTTTTTTTTTTTTTTTTCTTTTGACTGAATTGTTCTCCTTTATGTATTAAAGTTGGACTTTGACTTTATCTGATTGTTTTCGTATTGCGTACTTGTTCATGAGTACCTTGCTGGCATTTTTTTTTTTTTAAGCTACTGACCATTATAGAAATTGGAGGGTTAATAAGGCATTGTGTTTTGTGTTATATACTGCTAAACATCTATTTAATTTCAATAACAGTACACTGCAAAGGCCAATTTTATATACTACTGAAAGTCATTTTTAAAATGTAATTGGCAATACTGTACAGATCACTTGAATTAGAAGCTTTTAAGAGTAACAAATGTGAAAAAAGGAGGAAAATATTCACTTGAAGATTAAGTATAAATAATGCACTGTTGAAGATTATTCAAAAGAGTAAGTTCTACACAAGACAATGGAAAACTTTTTCACTGAACATAGAATTTCAGGATTTCACTGATAGATGGTAACTAAAATTTAGAAAGACAGAAATGAGAAAATTTTTTCTAAGAGATAATGCACTTAAAAGACAACAGGATTTACAATACTGAAGATGTTTGCCACAAGGCACCTTACTTGCAGATATGTTCCGAAAAAAAAATGAGATATGCATAAATTCTGATTGGACAAGTTCATTGGCGATTTTAGTGGTTTTACCATGCAAAGCCATAAATGAATTAAATTCTTTTTCTTATTTAATAGGCAAATTGTATTTAATATTTTAAAATGTTTCAGGCACAATCCTTGCCTTTGATTTTAGTATCACAGTACCACCTTTTCTTATTTGTTTTGAAGTTTTGTAATGTGTGCAATAAGAACCTGATTGTTTCAAATTCAGTCTTTGTGCGCTGACTGAAAAAAATACTTAGCCTTTGGAGACAAATGCTGTTGTCTCTGAAGAATATCAAGCAGCGTTATGTTGGGGTTTTTAATCAGATTAACTGATTTTCATAAAACAGTACTATGGAGTTCTATTGGTATTATTTAACTGACATTTGTTCCTATTTTTAGTTGGCATTATTCTATTTTTACTTTTGATGGAAAAATTAAGTATTATTTTTGGATATGTAACAGAATTTTGATTTTAAACTTTGCTGTAGAGGTGCACATTCAGATACTTCTGTATTTAAAGTGAACATAAAGGGCTCTTACACTTTTTCTTTCCTTTCTGCCAAAAGAGAATTGGTTAATAAAACTCCTGAGTTATTCTATGAACCTGTGTTGTTTTTTTCTTTGAAATATCTTACATTTCTTTAACTTTTGTTCATAATTTTTTAGTGAAATACACATTGCACTTTAATAAACACAAATGCTTTTATGACAATGCTGTTAGCAATTTGTCAAAATCAAAAGACATATTATTTTTTTCCCCAGGTTCTTTGATAAGTGTGTATTGAAGCTATATGATACTGTGCTAATAATTAAGTATAAACACCTCTTCAGAACTCATAGAATGGTTTGGGCTGGAGGGAACCTTCAAGATCATCTAGTTCCAGCCTCCATACTATGGGCAGGGACATCCTTTACTAGGCCGGGTGGCTCAAAGACCCATCCAGTGTGGTCTTGAACACTTCCAGCATCCACAGCTTCTCTGAGAAACCTGTTCCAGTCTCTTGCCACCTTCATAGAAAAGAATTTCTTCCTTAAAAATAAGGAATTAATATAAATATAAATCCACCCTCTTCCAGTTTAAAACCATTCCCCTTTTTCCTGTCATGACATACCCTTGTAAAGGGTCCCTGTCCAGATTTCTTGTAGGCCCTCTTTAGGTATTAGAAGACTTTTATGAGGTCTCTGTCTGTTCTCCAAGCCATAGTGCCCAACTGTTCCAGCCTATCTACTTAGGAGAGGTGCTCCAGCCTTCTGATCATCTTCATAGCCATTCTCTGGAATCTCCCAAGCAGGTCCGCATCCTTCTCGTGTTGGGACCCCACAATGCAGTACTGCAGATGGGGTCTCACAAGAACAGAGTAGAGGGAGAGAATTACCTCCCTTGACCTGCTGGTCATGCTGCTTCTGATGCAGCCCAGCATATGGTTGGCTTTCTGGGCTGCAAGCATACACTTTCAGGTCATGTTGAGCTTCCTGTCAACCAACACCCCAAGTCCTTCTCCTCAGGGCTGCTTTCAGTCCATTCTCCAGCCACCCTGTAGTTGTACTCAGGATTCCTCTGACCCAGGTGTAGCTCCTTGCACTGGGCAATTGTGGCAATTCATGAGGTTTGCACTGGCCCATCTCTTGAGCCTATCAAGGTACCTCTGGAGGGCATTCCTTCCCTCCAGTGTTTCAACCATACCACACAGCTTGGTGTCATCGGCAAACACTGAGAGTGCTCTGGATCCCTTTTTCTCATGTCACCAATAAAGGTATTAAACAGTGCTGGTCCCAGTTCTGGCCCCTGAGGAACACCACTCTTCCTGATCTCCACTTGGACATTGAGCTGCTGACCACAACTCTTTGAGTGTGACCATTCAGGCAACTTCTTATCCACTGAGTGGTCCATCTGTCAAATCCATGCCTTACCAATTTAAAGAAAGGATGTCATGTGGGACAGTATCAAATGCTTTGCACAAGTCCAGGTAGATGGCGTTAGTTGCTCTTCCCTTACCCAGCAACCCCACAGCCCCATCGTAGAAGGCCACCAAATTTGTCAGGCAGTTTGTCCTCAGTGAAGCTGTGTTGGCTGTCAACATTCAGCTCCTTATTGTCCATGTGCCATAGCATAGTTTCCAGGAGTTCCTGCTCCATGATCTTGCCAGTCACCAGGGTGAGAATGACTACCCTGTAGTTCCCTAGTCTTCCTTTTTTCCTCTTTTAAAAGTGTGTGTTATATTTCCCCTTTTCCAGTCAGTAGGAACTTCACCAGGCTATCATGACTTCTCAAATATGATGGATAATGACTTGGCAATTTCAACTGCCCTGCCAGTTCCTGCAGGACCTGTGGATGCATCTCCTCAGGTCCCACAGGCTTGTGCATCTTCAGGCTCTTTAGATGGTGTCGAGCCTGGTGTTTTCCTACAGCAGGTAGGAAAATACCATTCTCCCATTCCCCACCTTTGCCTTCTGCAATCTGGGTGGCTTGGCTGGAGCACTTGCCAATGAAGATGGAGGCAAAAAAAGTTTTTGAATACCTCAGCCTTCTCCATGTCCCAGGTATAAACAAAAATTCTACTGTGTGCAGGAAAAACACCCACATTTCCATTCTGCTTTGACATTTTGCAGATTCCTTACTACAGTGTCTCCTGCGTATCAAAGTAATTTTACATCCACAGCATTTCACATTTCCCTGCTTCACTTCCCACTTGTTCTTAGTGTGAAAATAGTAACTTCCATAATTAAAATTAGGCCTTATTTTATTTCTTTCTTCTCTTCAGGTTCTTGTTCTGCTATATTCTTTTGCTTCTACTATGTGCATGTTTATGTATTGTCCATTGTGGCGTTTCAAGTAAGATTATAAAACTAGTCTACTACTCATTTTTCCTGTAGTGTATTTAAATGAGTATCTTAACCTTCAAAGATCAAAATCATTAATATTATTTTGATTCACATACAGAAGAAATAAGCAAATTTGTAAAGCTATAAAGTACTTGTTGTCACTAACAGTGTTCTATTACTAAAAGAAGTATGAAGACCAAAGTGATTGCTGATCCTGTCACAACTGATAGTTGAGTGACCAGCAAAGTTCAGCTTAGTCCTCTATGTAAATAGTTCCTATGGGCTGCATTCTTAGTCCAGCAGGTTTATTTGGTTTGGGTTTGGTTTTTCTTCATCACTAGCAATATACCATTTTCAGTCCCAATTCTTAATGCCTCAGCTTGGCCTCCAATTCTGCATCCAGGAATGACTGTTGCTCATTTTACAGTACTTAAATGTCTAATAACCTGTGAGTAAACCTGTTAAACAGCTGTTGTATTCTAAGCTGTTTCTTACTGTGACTATACACTGTTCATTAGCTGCTCCATTTTGGTAGTGTCCATAGTAGTTCTTTCTAGCATTTGAGATCCTTGTAGGAATATGAAGCTTAATAAGTTATTTAGCTTTATGTATATACATGTATATATGAGCCAAGGAAACATAAAACTGAAATATATTATTATTTTTATATAAGTAGAAGAATATTTTTTAGTCTATGACAGCATTATACCAGTCTGTATCTGTACAGAACACTGACATTTTTCTGTGAATGTAAATAACGGTATTATCAGCCTTCTAATCAATGCAGCTAAAGGAATGTCAAATAAGATTCAAGTGTAATAAAGAGGAAGTTTCTTTGAAATTTACACCATTTATACGAAGTGTTTGGGAGCTAAGAAAACTTTCCCACCTGATAGCATTCTATAAAGCCTGACCTTTTGTCCAAAACAGTGGATGGCTTAGTCTCTGTATTGTGATAATCTTCAAAGTACTCAAGGATTTTTTCATGGTTCTGTGTTTTATGCATTTTCTTAATTTCCTGACTAATTTTATCACCTTTTTGAAACAATAAGCCAGGAATTTCTTTCCTATCGCATAAATAACTCAAAAGCTGCATGTTATTCAGAGTGAAACAATATTCAGCAAGTAGCAAAGTAATCCCTCAGTTGTTTGGTAGGCATTGTTATTTATAATGTTTTATGTTGTAATAACTCTAAAAATATTATTAATATTTCTGCTTTAGAAAAGTAAAGAGAATGAGCTAAGTCTTAAAATTCATAGATTCAGATGGAAAAAAATCGATAAAAGAAAATTGATCTCAAAGATTTTTCAAGTGTTGAAAAGCAGTAATAATAAGCATAGTTTCTTGAGTTCGCCTCTTTTAATGATAAACATGAAATATGCAAAGAATTTAATTTCACTCGGGAAAATCCTGTATAGGGATTCCATAAGTACATTGCAAATAAAAGATGGACTAGGGACAATGTGGGCCTTTTCCAGAAGCTATCAGGAGAATGGGATATCATGGATTTGGAGAAGGCTGAGGTTCTTAATGACTTCTTTGCCTCAGTCTTCACTGGCAAATGCTCTGACCACACCACC
>JANRGW010020451.1:0-26069 GCA_024733675.1 Psilopsiagon aymara
AACTCCCACGGGTTGAGATAAGAACAGTCCAGTAACTAAGGTATAACACAAACCACTGCTGCTGCCACCAATAATAACAATGACCAGGGAAATACAAGGGAAGAGAATACAGCCGCTCACCACCCAAAGACCGAGCCATAAACTAACTCTTCCAGGTTTCTGCCCCCAGTTTTTACATCCTGGGCATGGTGTGCTGTGGCATGGAATACCTCTTTGGTCAGTTTGGGTCAGGTGTACTGTCTCTGCTTCCTCCCAGCTTCCCTTTCTCCCTGGCAGAGCATGAAACTCAGAGAGTCCTTGATCAGACAAAATATTTGGGCAGTAACTAAAACCATCAATGCTATCAGCGCTGTTCCCAGGCCAAAAGTCAAAAACACAGTGCTGCACCAGCTACCAAGATGGAGAAAAATGACTGCTACCGCTGAACCCGGGACACTGTGGAATAAGTACTCCAGTACTTAAAGGTGGCCTACGAGAAAGCTGAAAAGGACTTTTACAAGCGCATGTAATGACAGGACAAACAGGAATGGCTTCAAGCTGAAAGAAAGTTTATTTAGATTAGATACTAGGAGGAAATACTTCACTGTGAGAGCAGTGAGGCCCTGGGACAGGTTGCCCAGATATGTGGCTGCCCCATCCCTGGCAGTGGTCAAGGTCAGGTTGGACAGAGCTTGGAGCAACCTGCTGTAGTGAAAGATGGCAGTGGGGTTGGTGCTGGGTGACCTTTAAGGTCCCTTCCAACCTATACCTAATGATTTTCAAAACTTGTCTTGACAAGGCTCTGAGAAACTGATCTCGTGTCAGTTAGTCGTGCTTTCAGCAGAGTTGGACTTGATGACCTCCAGAGAACCTGTCCAACTTAAATTATTCTACGTTTCTATCTCTGAGATTTGTTTTCTTTTGTATGAAATGATACATATAACTCTAGTGTATGATTCTACATTACATAACAGGATCGGCTGCTACCTTCTCCTACAGTATTCTTTTGTGGGAACTGATTTTTATTTCTGAGTATGAGGACAAGCAGGAATAGTTGTCTTGCAACAAAGAAAAGTAATTAAGTGTCTTTGGTGCAAGAGATCAGCTTCAACTACTGTTAACAGCCTGTTCAAAATAAAAGGAGCACTGAGCAATACAGAAAAGAATCTGACCAGACACATAACTCATCCTTACATCATTTCAATTTCACCTATTTGTCTTTGTATATTACTGTTCCCTGCTCTTGGGGCACTTGGTTCATTGTGACATTGGTTTTCATTCAGGTAGCAATAAAAGGCATTTATGTGCATTTTTTAGATACAAGTTCATTACATACAAGAGATAGTAATGGAATAACCTTTCATCATCAGTCACAGAAGAAAGAGTGCCTGTCTAGTTTTAAGAACGATAATAGTACTATAAATGCAGTTGCCTTACTGAAGAGTGGGCCTGATACTCAGAGTTGACACTTGTCTTCCTGTATAAAGACAGTGAGAGTTTTAAAACTAAATTTAATGGGTATGGATTTAATCCGCGAAGAAGATTTTTGCTTCTCGGCTGAAATGAGGTCTTGCTGCTGCTCTGTTCTAACATGGTGCGTGCCTGATACAATGCAGTACTAACACATGCTGCCATCTAGTGCCCGTGGAGGACAGCAGCGGGCTACCCAGGGGCTGATTTTTTTTAATTCTTGCTCTTCACTAGTACGAGGGCTTTCTTATTGCCTCAGTTTTAACCTTGCAATTTACCTTATGGAAACTTGTCTTTTATAGGGACAGAAACCTGTCAGGAATGAGTACAAGTGTGCGTGGGAAGGTGTCGGGGACAAGGGACGGGTGGAGAGGGGAGAGAAAAACAAGTGATAAACAAGCCTGCAGGCAGTAACCATACAAAAAAAGAAAAAAAAAAAATGCCCTGATTACAGTTGCAGCTATCTTGCTGCTCAAAGAATCAGAACAAGTGCAGTGGAGTGCAGTGTGAACCAGAATAAATACAGCAAGGAATGTAAGTGGAGAGCATTATGACCTTGAGGGGAACAGCAAAAGCACGTAAAGAGGTGAGAGAGTAGTGTTTATGTGCTTACAAAAGGGTTTGTGATTTAGATGGCAGGTTAATATTGGCTAAATAATACAACTAATGAATATTTTCCAGTTAGTGCTTTAATAAATAAGTACACATACATTGATACAACTAAAATTAACCAAGACTAGCTTCACATCAACTAGCCTATCATCTGCAAAATGACTAGATTTCCCAACAGATCTCAACCACAGCAAAAACTTATGCACATCAGAGACCATTCAAAATAACTGCATAGTGCATAGTAAAAGTCTCCGAAAGCATGCTGTATATAGAATCATAGAATCACATAATAGTTAGGGTTCGAAAAGACTGTAAGATCGTCTAGTTCCAACCCCTCTGCCATGAACAGGGACATCAATGTAAACGTACTGTAACTTAGTAGACTTAATTACAATAAATATAAGAAAAAGACTGAATTCTGATGACAAAATACAAACATGCTATATGATTACTTTTCCCTTCCTCCAAAAAAAAAAAACCCACAAAACCCCACAACAAAAAACAACAGCCCAAAGCAAAAAGAACATTCGAAAGAAAATGGCTATGCATTTACATATACATTCTATTCTGAAATATAATTTAAAAGGACTTTTATTCTTCTCCATAATTAAGAGTATAGTTTTGATAAAGTAATCTTTCAACATCCACACACCTGTAAAATCCCTCTTGGCAATTTATTGTTAATTAGAAGTGCTACTTACACATCAGCAGTGTTTTATACGAGCTGTCCTTACTTACAAAAATTAAAAATAGTGATTTTTGGGTTTTTTTCTTAAGTTGCAGAATTAAAACTATGTCTTTATTTTTAGCCACTTAGAAATATACTTGTAATTGTTTTTTTTTTTTACTGAAACTAAAATAATATGCAGACAAAGGAACATATGGCACCCTACCCAGTTTCAGAATATTCAAACATTGTTGTTTCCCTCCACTGACAGGCAACAGACAGGCACATGCACACCATAAGCAGACTTGTCTAAAGTGAAAATTAAAGTTCTCAGGCAACATAGAAAAAGCCTATATTAGAAAAGCCAATATTTTTCTCAGACTATAATTACATAGTGCCAAAAAATGTATAATTGTCAATCATTCCATTAGATAAAACTTTAAAATACCAGTTTGAATTTATAAATATAGAGCATATTCCTTCAAATAAGCAAAAGATTATGCTTCAATTTTGCCTTAATGATATAAAATACTTGGATCTATCAAACTTAAATGGATTTCAGATGGACAAAAAATGTACATATTGAGCTATAAACATTGCACAAAGTTTATCAGCATTCGCAGAGAAATTAAAGAACCACTGTGATGGTGTCTGAGAAACTTCCTTCTTCACATGCCCTGGGAATATATCAACAAATAACTGCATATTTGATACAATTTTCTTACTCAAGGAGGATGCCATGTGTTGTGTATCTCCTTTTTGTGTTGCAGAAATGGGTCACAGTTATTTTAACCTTTCCTCTTTAAAAGCAATTCTTTTATCCAGCTTTGCAGATCTCAATAGGAGCTCCAAAAATACGAGCTTCATTATGTTGTGAAATGTCATGAATCAGAATGGTCAGAGTCAAAGAGAGTGCTGGGTCTCACTGGGAACAGCCAGCAGTTCTGTGGAATAACAAAAAAGTTAATGACAGTTTTGCCTATGGAAAGCCATCAGCATGCAAGTATTTGGTTGTCCTTTTCCATCTTCTGAGGCTGTGTTGGTGTTAATAGCCTTGGTACAGCTTATCAGATACATAACAGCCTGGAAAAAACAGGCTGCCAAATAACACACATTCAAGTCTGCTCTTTGAGTGAAAGGCGTAGTTTACAGAGACTGTTACAGTTTCTGAGACCACCTGAGGTTCACTATTGTTGTGCTACTGTTTTTCGCTTTGACCTTTTTTATCCTTGATCCACAGAAAAGAACCTCTGTTAGTTGTGAGCTAACCAGAATTATCAGGGAATAACATGACTGTTTTGAGAACTACCTGAATGCCAAGCCATGTCTAGCTCTGACAAATTTTATTTGTTTTGGAAACAATTCTGATTGCCTTCTGCATTTATCTTACCAGAAAATAACAATCCAAACAAAACCTCCTAACTGCTGCCCCAGTATTAGTAAAGTTACTTTTCAGGGAGACCTTGGCACCAGTCACTTCTTAAAAGCCAGGGTAGCAATCAAATCCCCGTGATTTGAGCAATCAAATCCCGTTGGCTCCTACCAACTGTTAGAATTCAAAATAATCAGCTGAACCATATATGTCTTTAGCTTTTCATGTTGAACAATATTGTCATAAAAATCTTGGCAATGAATTTGTAATTAGCAAAGAGCTTTAACAGACATAAGGAAAGGTCATGTGAATAATTTGCTCATAATCTGTGTTAGAACAATCAAAAGGTAAAGACAGCATCACAGTGATGATAAATCAGCTATGTAGCATGCTTTTTAGATGGGAATGTGATTCTCAATAGCGCAAGTAGCTAAAAAAAACCCAAACTGAATATAAAACGAAGGTGCTTCTGTAGTTTTAAAAATTGACTGCTACTACTCAACGGGAGTGAATGAAGGTGTCAGAATCTGCCTGGAGCTAGCATCCTGTATTATTTTTTTTATTATTATTATTAATTAAATGCTTCTTTGGATTTCTGTTCACATTAATTGCAATTCTATGAACTGCTGAAGATACTGTACAAAACAGAGTGAATAAAGCTTGAAAACTTGTCTTCCTCAGAAACACCTTCTCTCTAGACCCAATACTAAGGTCACTGGAATAATATTTGGAATTTGGCCACAGTTTTGAGAACAGTTGTTTTGCTCTCATTTTGAGGATTTGTGTAGCCCAGGCAGAGTGCAGTCTTCAGATTCCTGATCCAAGGTTACGGAGTTCACTGAAACTTGTCTCATTTGTGGGAGCGAGTGCTTGTGCTTCTCCTTAGACTTTTATAGTGCTGCCCATAAGACAGCAAGTAATAGAGTCCAAGTAGTCCAGCTTGGATGATGGCTGGCAGAGAATTTCTCCTGCCTCCAAGATACTGTTTAAGACATTGTTGCCCTAGCTGTCTTGATACTGGGTACCCATGTTTCTCCATTCAGTCATGTCTCACATTTTCTGACAGGGTTGTCAGCATAGCACTGTGCAGTCCCATTTGACATACTTTCAAAGTTGCTTTCAAAGATGTCAAGGCAATGCTGAACAGATCAGGTTTGCATATACCATTCATAAAATAATGTAGATTTTTTTGGTGGCATACCATACATGAAGCTAGTGGTAACCCAGTTCTTGTTCAGTATTCCAGGTACTCCAGAAATTCACTGCTGAAGACATGGAATAGACAATTTTATATGGCTTTCCATGTTGTGTGGTTTCTTGACTCATTCTGAGTCAATCTGAAAAGACTGCTGTTGACAGTGTATACCTCAAGATCATTTTCTTTGGTCTTACCAGGCAGCAGATACTGAATGTTTTGGACTATGTTTGGAAAAATACTGAGAAGAAATAATAATTTTATTCTTCAGAACAGTTGTGGGTTTGTTGTTTTTTTTTTTTTTTTTTCATGCATTTACATCTCCTTTTTTTTGTTGTTGTGTTGTTTTTTTTTTTTTTTTTCTGTCCAGAAATCATCCTACTAGCAAGAATACATTGAAGCAGTGAATTTTACTTATGCATTGCAAAAAGCCTACAGACTTTCAAACTACACTTTTATGCATGCCTAGACTCTCAGGAGTCAAATGCATATCTTCTACCATATGTCTTGCTGTACAACTGGTCTGGGCCTATTTGGAATTCTCGTGGCACTGCTTGAATTTTAGCAGTTGTGCTCACCCACATAGGGAGCAGATACATCTTTAACCAAGGAATTTAAATGTATAATTCTTCCAACTAATTGCTCATGAATCAGTTACAGATCAAGAATAATTCACAAACCTTATTCCACAGATAACAATAAATTCTAGAAAATTGCAGTCAAATCACATCTAATTCCTGAATGGAAAAATAACTGAAAGGAATCAGTGAAGCCATTTGTTATGATTACCTTTTCCAATTTCTGACATATCTGAAATCTGTTATTGAATGTTATATTCAACATGCAGATACATCTACAGTAAAGACTGCATCCAGTATTCAAAAGATGTCTCCAGTAATGGTTGCATTTAACATCCATATCCTATACTGCTGGAGCACTTCATACAGCACAGAACACTGGTCCTTGCCTCATGAATATAATTGCTTAATTTTTCTGCTTCCTGAAGTACCTGCACTGGCAAGGAAGCAAGATAATGATCTGGTCTCTGCGATGGAAAGTTTAGGACCTAGCCCACTGTCTCATCTTATACAGTAGCAGACTACCTCTCATCAGCTTCAGTTTGCCTGTCATGCTAAAATGTAAAGTATGACTGCAGCATTGTTTCTAAATAAAATGGCTTTCAGGAAAACTAGCAAAAAGCTTACAGACCAATTTCAAACACCACACTGAGCTGAAGTAAGACTCCTTTTCTTTCTGAAAGTTCCCAATGTACAGATACCTTTTGAAATCCATGGTCATCTCACAGACCTCTGCATAGTAAGACATTTTTCACACAAGAAGTCTGGCTATTTAGATACAATTCGAAAGGAAGTTTATGCTCCAAAGAGCAGGAAAGCTGACTAAAGCTTTAGAGTAAATACCAGAATCTCTTATCTTTCCGTATTAGTCGTGTTCTAACCCTTGCAAGAGTGGCCTCTGCAATAGTAGGAAAAAATTCTGAAGATTGGCTTGACAGACTAACAATGGCATTATACGTAAATGCTGGTTAGGGAACAATTATGGGTGTTTTAAGCTTTAGAAATTATAAATGCTCATTTATATTAAAATGCACATGAATTTCCAGTGGGAAAGTTTTATGACACATGAAAGTCCCACTTCTGAAGACTGATTTATTCTCTAGCATACATGAAGAAGAGAGTCCTCCAGGGTACTACCAGCAGAAGGACAGATTGTTCCTGAGTCCAAAAAAGAAATGTAGTGGATTTCTTTATATTAGATACTTTTTTTGGAAAAACCTGTACATGATGGATGAATAACTCTATAAACAGACTGATCCTCTTCCAAATTTTGTCTTGCCAAAGAAATGGCCAGTGATAGTTCTTTGAATGCAGTACTAGGGAGATATTGCATATTAATTCTGAAGTTTGGCTGTAGGTGTGATGGCTTATATACTGTGATTAAATTCTAGCATTTTTTTTTTTTTATTTCTTATTACCTGAATTAGTTTAGTTTCCTCATGAAATAAGTAATACTTTAAAACAGATTTGTGTTTTCCTTCTATAATATATAATTTATTTTAAAGGAAACATTTGAAAGTGATTCAGTTTAGGAAATTCCTCCCTTGAAAAAACACAACTTAAAATATCAATTGTACAAGTTCACTTGAACTCCATCTGATGCCTATGCTAGTTTCCATAACAGAACAATTTTCATATGTGTCACTGATTTGTAAAGAACTCTGCTTTTTTACAACATAACTAAATATAACTCCTTGAGGTATCCTTCAAACCGACATCTCTACTGTAGCATCTTCCCTCTAAATCATAGAGGTATGCTGCCATGAAGCTGACCTGCAGAGTCAGCTGAGAAGGTCTGGGAAATTCATGATCTCTGTGAAAAAGAAAGGTGTCTACTCCCTGTTACCATCATTATCCTGACTTGCCTTTGCCTTTCTCTGCAAATAAAAGAGTATGCAGACAATTTAGACAGTGAAGAACTGAGTCAGACATAGAAATGAATTGAAGTAAATGTAACTTCTATGTTACCATACTTATGCATTTAGTTGCGTTTAGGACAATTTTGATAATGCAAGAATATTTGATAAATTTCATCCTTGTTATAACAGATGTAATTGTATACTAGCAACTGATATTAAATACATGTTGTACATACTTTTTTATGTCTGAGGATATACAGAGTGGCAACAGAAACTACTGAAAAAGAATACATGAAGGATGATAGAGCTGTTCTCTTTTTCTGTAGTTTATTACTCAGCCATCAGTCATTTAACAATTATTGCTAATATTTTTCTAGCATTTTTTTTGTTTTTCTTTCCATTTTAATTTTTTTTTTCTAAGTTGCTACCTGTAATTATGTAGAAATACATCTTATCATGTTTTCTTTTTGTAAGTAACATCTCACTAATGTACCACAAAGAGGTGCTCTAGACCCACAGCAGTTATTGAGAGCAGCTCTACCAAGAACAGCTCAGACTGCTGTAAGCTCACCTTAGGGCAGTCAGGGTAGGGGATTCTGATTTTAGTAAGTGATAACTTTTTTTTTTTTTTTAAAAAAAAACCCAACCTCTTATTTCTTATGGCAGTCATTGTGATAAAACTTGTGTCCAGCAGTCAGAACTTAAAATAATGAGATTCATAGCTGCCACCACATTAACAAGTCAGGTGAGATTTATTCCATGGAATAGAGTCAGGCAGAATACTCAGCTCTCCATCATCTCATTTTTCACAAATAATCTATTCATTTGAATAGAATGTCTTTTTCCCTGCAGTAATAACTATGTAACAAGTGAATTGTTTGGCACTATTTTACAGAGGTCTCTGACCTGACAACTCTGGTGCATGGGTTTAAAATACCATTTTTGTGAATTATTCGGTTGACTACATCTGTTTATTTGCACAGGTAAAGGTGATCATACGTACAAGTCTTCACGCAGTCAGGACTGAAGAAAACAATTTCCCTTGAGATCTCACTTTTAAATCTTCCTTTAATCCAATTGAAATTAGTTTTGTTACCCCAGATTAGTTTTAACAATTTTTCCAAATCCCAGCGTTGTTCTGATTGTCAGAGAGAGCAAGTGTGGCTGAGGCACAGAACTCTGAACTCCATATAATTCCTTGTCTGCATTACTTCATACTAAAACAGACAGGCATGAAGCTTGATTGCAGTCTCTGCAAGAAGTATATGGCTTTGACCTATTCAATCAAAAGAAGATTAACCTGCTGTAATGGCATTATCTAGAGAGTCTTCTTGTAGGTCTATAATTACATGGAAGGCCACTGAAAGTGAAAAAATCTGAAATTCTGATACTTCTTGAAAACTGTACCTATACATACCACCAAAGAAAGATTTTTTTCCATTTTGAGTTTAGGAAATCTGGATCTGAAGAGAAATGAAAGTTTATAGTTCATTAAGAAACACTACTTGAACAGCCCAGTTTTCAGTTTTCATTTATTTCTGAATATAATTTAGAAAGCAGTGTACATAATACATTTTATATCACATTCTGAGCCTAGTTCATTTTGTCTTATGTAGGCTAAACTCTATTTCTTTATTGTATTGTTAATAATTCTCCCTAAAAATTCATTACTTATGATGAGATATGTTTGATTTTGAAGACTCCTGAATTTGAGCTTCATAATTTAGCCCTGCACTTGTATTCCAATGTGAAAATATTTGGATGTTTTGGAACATTTCAATTTGAAATATTTTGGAGGTGATTTGCATTATGGTTCTATGTTATTTATAGTGTAAAGAATCAGTTCTATATTTTGAAAGTGTACTGTCTGCAGTAATCAATATTTGTAAATGTTTAAGAAAGAAAAACAAACTTCCAAAATGGTGTTCCTGCCAATATGATCTATATTTAATAAATTACTTTTCAAGAAGGTTTGATTTTTACTTCAGCAGGCTCTGCCCAGCTGTAATTGAAACATCACTTGTGCTTATCAAGGACTGCAGGGTGCTATAATTGTTTTTAGAGCTATACAGCACTGAAACACAATTTGCTTTGGGACTTATAGATAAATAGGTAATTCAATTTGAATTCTTCAATATAAAATATGCAGTTACTGTACAGGTTCCAGCTGAACACAGGATAGGTGTAGCACAATTTTTTAAAGAGAAAGAATTGTGAGATTAGCGATATTGAGACAAATTTTGTAATTGAAATGAAGATAAGCATTAACCTTAGACATAGTTTTCAGACTGCACATATGCCTCAAATATATGAATAATTATGCTGCGTTAGTGTTTTTGCCTTGTTATCCTCATCAGGTCTTGTTTAAGTGCTTATTAAGTATTTTCTTCTATTATCTTTTATGTCTAGATGCTCATTAATTGGAGGTTCTTTAAAAGCTGTGGTGAATGCTGTCTCACTATAGAAAGCTTTGGCTGCTGTCAGGAGTACTGCATTGCCTCAAGTTGCATTAAGCAGAGCCTCATCAGCATTCAGCACCACTACCATAGCGTAAAGCCTAGAAGTAGTGGGAAAAATACCTACTGAAACATAAGTAGAGGAGATGAAAAGAGGCCAGTGAGCAGAAAGAAAAGCTCCTTATGTCTGTTCTGATGCTTCTTTTTTAATGGATTCCCCCTCCCAAGCAATGTTGCGAGTGGCAGGTGATGTGTTCTGCAAATAGATCAGCAATGTCACTTATAAAATTGCACTTTTTAGCATTCAGATATTCTAGCCAGCCAGCTGGTAGCCAGGCTTTACCCAAGGATGTATTATAGAAAAAGTAAAAAGTGTATATGCTAGATCATCTAGCAGCAATTACGTTAAAACACCTCTGGCTTGAGTCAGAATCACTGCTGCTGTTGCTTCCTGAAATGAATTCTGTCACTATCATATTTGCTTCCTTTTTCACTCCCAGGTGTCAGATATATTGGGCTAGAATTATTTTGCTGGGCTGCATTTGTTCTGCAGTTTATCCAGAACTGATCGTTAGTTCTCCAGCAGTTCTCAAGCACAGAAATCTCAGTGAAAAATTGGAAAGATATATATCTCAGATTATATTTTGAAAGGTATTGCAAAATGCATTAAATAAATGAAAAGATATCCATTGTTAGACCTGCTCTAGTCACGGTTATAATATTTTTCTTTCTGTTTTTCCTTTTGCCGTAATAATCACTGCATCAAGTTGTACATGCAATGAAACCACCTGCGATGTATGATGGAGAGAACATATAAATTGATTTATGATACTGTACTGTGCAAAGCTCAGATGCAGTCATAAAATCTTGCTAGTTTTAGAAGTCTCTAGAAAGAAAGGAAGGAAAGACTAATAAAAAAAAAGAACCAAATGAAGGAAGAATAGAAAGGAAGAAAACCAGAATATTCCCCTTCTGACATGTGAGAAGCATAAGAGAAATTTGAATTCACAGATAGTGTAATGGAAGATTCAGTTTTAATTTGCAGTTTGTATAATTCTTGCTCATCACATTAATTACGTAAGGCATTTGTATGCCACTGCTACTGCCAGTTATTGTTATTACCTCTATAAATCTGTGTTGTTTAGGTATTAATGCTCCACTGTAGTTTACACTTTGTACGGCATCATGAATTATTTTGCACTGGCTTTCTGAAGAACTGAGAGATGCTAGAAGGAAAACCCACTCTTCTTCCATGAGGACTTTCGCCATGGTGTCCTTAAAGGCCCTCAAGAGCTGGGGAACACAGCTGCTGTCTCGTGGGGCAATGGCAGAAGCACAGATTACATTGTTACAGGATGACTAGATTATGTGCGCATGTTAGGTGGTGGTGTGAAGACTTTCAGCTGCAGCAGAGAGACTGAGGAAATGCAAGATGAAAGATCTTTGTGAAGAAATGTGGGGAAAAGGGATAATGCCAATGTTCATATAAAATCGTGAAAGAAATTAGGACTTCTGTAGGCCTTTTCCTCTCTAGCCTCTCCCTTGTCCTTTAGGCCAAATCACTGTCTTGGTTTCCTAGATATAATGATATCTCTGCTCTTGCTGCCAGAGTGCTGAAAACAGAGTTACTTTGCTCCTACCCACATCTTCATTCCATCAAGGTCTGACATTGATTAGATAGTAGAGATCAACCTCATTTATCCAGACAAACTGCCTTTCAAATCTGTAAGAAAAGCATATTAGAATTCTTGTATTCTCATTCTGTCAGCAGGTGTAAAATATTATAAGGATCTACAGGTCAGCTCCTCATTAGGGAAAGTGTGATTGCCTACAATCTTCTGAAAAAGAAAACAAAGGAAGTACCCACAGTATTCCAGGAGAATGAATTGAAAGATTTTTCTGTCAGTTCACTGACATCTTTGAAGAGTTCATTCAGCTCTAGCAGCAGTGATAAATTCTTATTCCCAGGGATAGATCAAGGCTTATGCTGGAGCTCAGTGATTTTTGTGAATTTCTACTCTCATTTAAATAACTAATTCAAATAGGCATAACTTTTCTATTTTGAATTCTTCCCTATCCTTTCACTATCAAAGTATAAATTTTAGTCTTGGCTCAGGCTCTAGCCATTTGCACTTTGAAGAGTGAAAAGACCACAGTCATCATGCTGTGAAACTTTCAACTGGAAACAACCAGAAAACTTTTCCTTCCTCTTTCCCCTTCAGGAATGATCTTTCACATCTGTATCAGAACCAGGAACCTGTTTTTTCAGTAAGCAATTATCAGTGCTAAAAAGAAGTTTCTTTCTGGTCTGTGCTCATTACCCATCTCTGGTCTGTGCTCATTACTCATCAACAGCTCTTTATTGGTAGAGGGATAGAGAGTACACATACAAAATGTTATCAAAGCCAAGATCAAAACAAGTTGGGGGGGGTGGAATCCAGTTTTACTCTAAACTGTAAAAAATGTAAACAATTTAGTGACTATTGAAAAATGAATGTCCTTTTGTTCATGTTCCATGTGTCACGTGTCATTATTTTTTTTTAAATCAAGTAAAATATACCTAGCAGCCAACCAACTAGCAGAACATGATTGCTCCAGGTTGATTTTATATTTCAATAGCTAGCTTGCATATAAATATTTACCTTTTCACTTGCTGCAGAAATTTACACATAGGTATTTTAAAAATAGTATAAATTAGGTATGGAATGAAAAAGAATAGGGCTAAGGACTGCAAATTCATAAAGCTTTAGAGATGCTATTTTGAGTTTAGCATAGTTTTAATGACTGGTAGATTGAACATTACTTTTGTTGTGTGGAGTCTTATGTGGATGGAACAACTACACATATGAAGGATCTACAAGTAGAATCAATGAGGCACTGATGTAAGAATGCAATTTCAGTATAGGAGCCATGTGCAATATGAGCTCTTCAGATTAAAAGCAGATAAAAATCAAACCTAAATCAGCTTTTGATTGACACAGAAACTGCATTTTACTTACTGGTAACAGTAATTCTTTGATCAGGAATGGCATATTCTTTCTTATGAGGTTATTCACTGATTGGTTGAATGATATAAGAAGATTTTTCCCTTAACCAACCGAATGTTGCTTTTTAACTCTATTACATTAAGCAATTCATTTCTACTGAACCAAGATCCATTAGAGAAAATTATTAAATCTTCATGCATCATTTGATACAACAAAATTGAAATTCCAGCAGTAAATCACTTTCTTAGGAGCAGTGTTTCTCCAGTGTGCCTCAGCGCTTGCTTCCATTAGGTGTTTGGCTTCTCTCTGCCTATATATTTTTTTAACCGTAAACGACAGCCATCCTATGACAATGTCTTAAACTCGTCCAGCTTTTCCTGTGAATTTAAAAATATATTTATGATTAAATTTAGTAAGATGTGGCCTGCTAAATAACTGAAGATGGTGAACACATTTTCCCTTTCACCAAAGTGTGAATCTAACTAGATATTGATATCAATTATGAAAACTTCCTTTAACAATTCTGAGCTGACGGAGGGGATGGGAAGGATAATATGTTCTTTATGATGCCTTTACAGTTACTTGAGTCAGTACACTTGAAATGGGATTGATGCCTCTACAGCAGTTTTCAGACTGTTTTCATCTAGCTCAAATAGACAAGTGTCATTCAATCTGATTTCAAATCACTGATATCAGTATTAGAGCTGACTATTACCCCTCTTTGAATCCTCCAGGACTACAACAAACTTAAGACTATTCCTCCTGAATATATTAAACATGAATGCTGGTAGGAAAGGGAAACTGACATTACAGTCCAATCCTTTACAATGAATCCTTTACAGTGTGAAAGATGGGCCTAAAAAAAGACTTTCTTTACAGGCCAAGAATTTATGAGTTTCTACATGAATTTTCTATGCTGTTTTTTTTTTTTTTTTTTTTTTTCCTGTTGTTTACTTTGCTTTGTTTTTACACTTATCAATAATGCACTTTAGTATCTTCCAGGAAAGTACTAAACAATAGGACTAACATCTGTTACTTGGTAAAAATAATATTCCCAACTCTTTCTTCTGAGTGTGTTTATTTTTTTTCAAACCAAATTGTACAATAGATTCAGTATCTCATTGAAAATGGCAATTTTCATTTTTTTTGTGTATTAGTAATTTTTTTTTTGTGTATTAGTAACTTCATCCACTTCAACCTGCAGTCCTACGCAAAAAGAAAAAAGGAAATCCCATAGCTGTGTACTAGCTGCTAGGACCTGATGCACCGTTTCAACTTTCAGCATAAAATACCATCTATTTGCAGTTAATCTGAATTTAGAATGTGATATGAGAGAGTCAGCAACACCTTTATAAAACAGAGTAGTGAGGCAACCAGTTTTTGAATGCTGCTAAGCATTCAAA
Organism: Psilopsiagon aymara; assembly: GCA_024733675.1. NCBI lineage: Eukaryota > Metazoa > Chordata > Aves > Psittaciformes > Psittacidae > Psilopsiagon > Psilopsiagon aymara. Next base: position 14,579 of record JANRGW010020451.1, read on the forward strand.
CAATTACAGTGAGTTCTAAAATTAAAAAAAAAAAAAAGCTTTTTCAATTATTGCAAATGAATGGAGGTGAAAGAAAGGAAGGAGAAAGAGTCTAAAGATCCCACATTTTCCACTCCTATCCAATCTTGCTTACATAAAATCCTGATTATCTCTGAAATACTGGTATAGTCTGAAGGTGCAAGCAAACTGTACTGCACTTCTTAAGCGTAAGACTTCAAATGCAGTAGCAGATTAAAAAAGGCAAGTGGCAATGCAGACTCATGCATCTAAGTGTGCTGAATTCTTATAATAACTCAGGTATACTAATTTTTACATAGAAATTTAGATCACCACTGAGATAAGATGAATTGTCAGATTTCAGTAACAAATGGATAGTATTATGAAAGAAATAGTAGGACTGTGAAGTTAGAAGGCATCACAATGGGTTAACATCAAAAGCTTTGAATACTAAATTCTTCTTTAATTTGAGGAAGTCTTCTGCTGCCACAAGCAAGGCCTTCTGAACTTGACCACAGCCAGGAAATGCCTGTATTGATGGCGTGCTTAATAAATTCTTCCTTCAAAAAAAATATTTCTATGCCTAGTGAAATTAAACAATGTTGCATCTATTGTTTCTCACCTAACACTGAAGCCTCTTTTTACAAAATGAACAGAATCCAGGGTCTTATCTATTGAACATTTAAGTGAATATGTTCTGATGTGGAAGTAGGGTAGGCGAAGTAATGAGGGTACCCCAAGTGATCACCATTCTGCTAGGAGGCAAGGCGTCGTTGTTTCATTCCCCTTTTTCACTTGCTTAGGTAAGTTTGATATTAAAGGGTAATATGCAGAGCAGATGAATTATTTACCTGCACTTCATGAAGGGGGAAAAGGTCCTGTGTGGTAATACGAGTGTAGAAATTAAAAATTCAAACCAAGAAAATTCCAGAAAACATTTGCTTTAAACTTTGGAGGTTTTTTTTGTGTGTGTGTGTTTTTTGTTTGTTTGTTTGTTTTTTGTTTGTTTGTTTGGGTTTTTGTTTGTTTTTTTTTTGTTCGTTTTTTTTTCAGGTCAGTGCAGCCTATGTTGTTTTGACGGCTTTCTTCTGTTTTACTTTCTTTTTTCTTTCCTCAAAAAGGGAATTCTGTGGAATACCTAAGGCAGATTATTTCTTATTCATACATATTCGTACCATTAATGAGTATACTGGGAAGTATAAGAGAGTAGGTATTCACGAAGCCTGGAACCAGTGTAAATAGGGATGGAGTGTGCTTTGGCTGAATGCAGAGATCCAGAGGAGAAATCTCTAAACTGACAGTGAATGACTGGCTGTAAGTGCCAGGAACAGTGTAACTGCCGTGGGGTAAAGTTTCAGATGAGCCAGTTTACTTTTTGGAAGGGTCAGCCGTGGAGTGTGAAGCAGCTAAACTGCTCTGACACCCAAGCTGGAACATTTTCATTACAGTGGTATCTCTACACTGCATTGCAGTAAAGAATGTAAACTTTAACTTGAAATATGATTAAAGGTGTCATTATCTGGTTTAGAGGTGCCTAAACAAAGAGAATTTCTCTTCATTTCCCTAGTTGCATTAGTTAATGCTATCCCCATAATGCTAATTGGCTGGCATAGGGACTACTCTGGTTGGGTTTAAGTCAACTAGTTTACCTCTGCTGGGAAAAATAGAGCATGACTCCATTCATTGTCAAACTCAGGTAGTGGAGGCAGAAGTTGGATCCTTCATCTACTTTCCAAATGATGCTGTCATTTCGTATTGTACATTACCCAGTGTTTACTTTCTGGATGACTTAATTTTCCTTTTCTCAAGAGAGTTCCTATGTCAAAAATTATGGTGGGAAATTTGCAGAGCTACTCTCAGTTCTCACCTTTCTTCTAATATAGGTCATTATCAACCTCAAAAAACATTTTATGTCATAAATCAATATTCTGCAGCAAATGAGTGTGGGGAAGAATATATTTATTTTTACTGAGCACAATATTACAGCAAATTCCAACTTCAGGGAGATTTACTCTATTTTCTTCAGGCAGATGCTAAATAGTCAATTTGATTTAGGTAGAATTAGCTGGCTTTTCCTTTTGTACTCAAAATTGTACAACTACTTTGCCCACCAAGAGTAACAAAACTCAGTATCCAGTCTGGCTTTTTTTTAATTTAAAGATTTTTTTTTTTTTTCCCAAGGAGTTATGCATGGAAAAGGGTACAAAATATCTGTGTGTAAAAGATCAATAATGGAACATAACTAAAAATCCATTTTGCCAATCACCCCAACTTAAGATAAAAACCTGCTGTGATACCTTGTCCCTGTCTTTGGTTCATCTCTGCTTAATTTAGTGTTCATCCTGTATTCATGACTGTACAATCTAAGTGGTTGCATCCCAAAAACTTTCATCACTAGTGAGGTTCTAGAGGAACTTCCTTTTACTCCGATACCTAGTTTAAGAAACAGACTTCTCAATATAAAAGAACTTCAATTAGCAGTCAAAGGGGAAAAACTAACAAAACAGAACAAAACCACAGTATTCAAGCTCAAAGCTGTCTGCTGGTTGATGGATGTAACATTATAAATGAAATGTCAGCAGATTGTGATTTGGGATGAAGCAGAACATGCACCAGAGAAATAAATATTTTTGAATAAATCATACATACTTCTCTGATAGTTAAAATGAAGCTATGATCTAGGGATTGCAGAAACAAAAAAAGCTATGAAAGAATATTTTGGAAATGCTTCAACAGGGTTGTTGGGCTCTACCCAACTGGGACTTTATTGTGACGTCGGATTGGTTTCAGCTGTGAAATTTGTTTATAAATAAAGGAAGAAAACAATGTTCATGTTTTTGTTGGTAATACAGACCTGTACACTGAAGAGGTTATTAGGAACTGGGAGAGAATAAGGATTATTCATTCTTCAAAATGAGGAATTTAAAACTTTTGTTTGACTGGCTTTGGTGTCTTGGTCAAAAATTTTGTATTGATTCAAGATTCTTCCATTTGGTATTTTTCCTAGTTCCTGAGAGCAGATTTTCTACACTAGTTGTTAACTTTTCTTTTATCCAGGATAATGAATAAGCCCAGGTTAAGGGAAAAGAACAGCAACAACAAAAAGGCATATAGGGAATACAGATGCTCTATAGGGAATTCAGATGCTCTTTATTTCCTCATCAGAGTAGTAGAAAGTTCTTTTTCTTTTTTAATTCTTTTTCTTTTCTTCAAATAGGTAATATCACCAGTTACTTGATCCTCCCACCCCTGCTTAAAACTGAAGATTAATTTAACAAATTGACCAGAGCTTGACTACAGGGAAAAGAAAAATTCCTTTAAGGATGTGGAGAAGTTTTATAAGATTATTATTTAAACTCAGTTCAGTCCTCCTGGAATTTTCAAATTGACTGCGGAAAGACAAATCTTTTATTTATAGTGGTTTTGCTTTTTTCAAGTTATTATTTCTGCAGGGAACTATGTAGACAATGATTTTTCATGTAGATATATTCAGACACAAGACACATTTTTTTTTGTATAACAGTGGCTGCATAATGAGATTTTTTCCTCCTCTGTTGTGCAACTTCATACTGAGATCTACCAATTTGTCATTTGTTATAATTTTGCTTTGAGATCATTTATTGCTTTTATTTTTCTCCTTTGAAGTCAACATCGTAAGATTGATACATATGAAATATTTATACGCTAGTAATTACTAAGAGTTTTTTATTTTTGTTATTATTGCTGAACATTTTTAGGTACAATGCTTATTTCTTTTTTTATACTGAATTCTGAGCATAACCCGTCAAATGCAGTAATTTGCATCTGTGAAAAATTAGACTTATGGGAACTCATGAAACTTTCTGAACATTGTCACAACAAGATTTCTGTAGAGTTATTTCTAATTTACTTAATATAAAAGATATTTGAAGTGACACTAATTTTCCTTGCACAATTCAACAGGGACAGAGTAGAAATTAACTCTAAATATTGATCTGAGATTTGTTACATTCAGTCTTCTTAGTTTTCAATTCTGCTGCTTTACAGATATTTGGAAACTACAAACTAGTATTTCTTTGAAAAAGTAGAAAGCCAGAGTTCTTTATGTGTTCCCGTGACTGTTCATTCTGGAACAGATTCCTGTATTAACTGTTCTCATGGAGTGGTTGGATTCTGCTGAGCACTTGTGTTCTTAAATAGAAGTATCAATTACTTTTCTTTTTACTTGCCTTTTTTTTAATCAGAAGAAAACTTTTCTGGAATACTTTAGTTTAACAAATTGTGGCTCCACTTCTGTGTGGAAATGCAACAAAACCAAATTGCTTTTGTAGCTTTTATAGTCTCATAACGTCATTTGAAGAAGCCACATGAACAGAAGAGCACATATGAGCCAGAAGCAGGGCTTATGGAACATCCTTAAGATGAGCTAATGCATCCATAATCCACAATATGGTCAGCTCACAAAGCAACCACATGCACTATTAAGAGGAGGAATGAAACATCTTTTTGGATTAAAGTTTATTTAATTCATCAACATTCGGAGTGTCAGCAAGTTGTACTCATTAAGTTGGCAAGAGACAGCAAATGGGTGGGGATGATGACCAGGGCTGCTGTTCAGAGGGACCTCAAGAGGCTGGAGGAATGGGCTGACAGGAACTTTCTGAAATTTAGCAGTGGGAGATGCAGAGTCCTTCTTCTGGGAAGAAGAGAACTTTCAAAAAATTCAAGCAGGGGACTGACTGGCTGGGGTGCAGCTCTGTGGCAAAGACTTTGGGGCCCTCAGGAGGGCAGTGACCTGAGCATGAGCCAGAAGTGTTTCCTGACAGCAGAGAAGGTCATCAGCATCTGAGGCTGTGTTTACTAGAACAGAACCAGTATGCTGCGAAAAGTAATTATCCCCCTGTATATGGCAGTCCTTAAGCCACATATAGGTACTCTGTGCAGTTTGGGTCTCAGTTTACAAGTAAACTTGGTTACTGTTTACAGGAAGACCCCCGGTAATTTATGGAACCACCATGGTGGTTGGTGCCTGGAGCACTTGTCCCATGTGGAGAGGCTGAGAGATTGAGGCTCACTTGGCTGTAGAAGAAGTGGCTTGGAAGTAACCTGATAGCAGCCCATCAATACATCTGGGAAGAAGGCCAGGCAAGAGCCTGGAATCACGCAGAATTCAATTCCAGTAGGAGAACCATAATATGAAACCAATGAAGTTGCACAGCATGGTTTGTCTAACATTATGCATAGAAAATTGTTCACAAAACTATAATACTGTAAATCTTTGATGACTTTTAGGTAGTTTTAGTGTCTGGTGAGTTTGTCAATAATATGGAACGCCTAATTTTCATTTCAAAGATGTCAATAGCAATCCAGAATAAAGTAAGTCCGAAGGAAGCCTTAGCAAAACATTCACATAGATATAAAACAGTTTCTCATCTCTTTTTTCTGGAAGCTTTGAGCAGCAAACCATTTTCCAGCATAGCTAAGGAAAAAAAAAAAAAAAAAGAAAAAAGATTTCCCATGCCCACTGTGTCTTCATTTACTATTCTTGATGTTAATAAATTATTGCAATAGAATGTAATAATAGTAGATTTCTGTGTGACAGGAGCAAATTTTCATTTAAAATAATACCATCCATTATAATCAGAGACAGGGCACTTGAACTGAAGATCACCACTCAGTAAAAATAAAAAATAATGGAAGTGGCATCTCAAATAGAAAATGTCAAATGGATACATGACAAGTGTTGCATATTTAAAATGTTTTCTATAAGTCATGTATGCCAAGAAAAAAGAATTGAAAAAACACTTTACTGCTTTTTAGTTGGCACAGGACACTACATCTATAATTTTATTTGAGACATCAGAGTCCATTGAGCTACTTAACTGTATGCTCTGTATGACAATAGACAACTGAAACAAATAAGCACTAAACCCACAAACTAATTATAAATGCAAGTAGGCAGACAGAACATAAAGTTGTAATTGACTCTAGAGACTCCTGCAACATATCAAATTAAGAAAGGGCTTTAGGTTGTGTGTGAGTATCAGTGTGACCTCTGAAATAAACATTAAAACCTTACTGAACAACAGTAAATGAAAAAATACACATTATTGGCTCCATTATTTATTACAGATTTGTAAATTAAAAGTCACTGTTTCAAGCTGATGATTTTCTGAAGCTAGCATAGAATTTTGAAACTATGTGTTCAGGACTGTAGAAATGCTGTGGTTTAGATCATAAGGTTTATGAAGAAATAAAAAAATGTACAAATACTTAGTCATCACAAGCTTGTAGTGAAGCAAAACCACCACATGTTGTACTGAAGTGAAAAAAGGTAGGAGTTATTTTTTGAGGTTTGTTGCAGGTTATTTGTCTCTTGATGTTCTACTATGCTCTACTTATTTACTCCTTGTCATTAAGAAAGATATGAATCACCAAGAAACGTAGCAGCTTTTTTTTTTTTTTAATCTTGTTCTTTTCCTGATGCATAAAAGCAAAAGCATTTTGTTCTTGACAGTGCCCAGCCTTGTCAAATCAACTGCTGTGATTTTTCTCAAATACAATTTACAAAATTATCACCTTACTTTGAAACAAACATAAACTGTAGATTATTGATAATTAATTTAATTATTAATTTGGTCTTCATGGTGCAAGTCTGTTCACCATACACTCCAGTACCTGTTGGTTTACCAGTGAGTAAAAGAGAACTAATGGTAATACCAGAGATGTGTAAGGAATGTATTGCCTTTTTATTCCAGTTGTCATGGTTATGAGGACATTTCAGAAAGGGAGAGAGAGATATAGCACCAGGACACTACAGTGTATATTAAAGCTTTCTAAATAAATGAAACAATGAAATTGATCATCAGGTTGCAAAATGTCTCATTAGAGTCTACACTGAAAAACTGGAGGGTGGCAAACGCATAATCTGAATAAGGAAAATGCTAGATTCTGGGCAGAACAGCTCAGCAAACCTTCAAGTACATCAGAATTACTTAAAATTGTATCTGAAGAGGATTGTAGAACAAGTTGAGTAGGTACATATAGCATGATAGAGAAAAATCAACACAAAAAACCCATGAAGTGCTCCCACTCCTTGCTGCTGGACCATGTCAGTTTGAAAGTTGCATTCCTAATCTCATCTAATCAAGTTTTTTTCCAAATACTGTACCCAGTGTTGCAAATACTTTGCATATTTGCACTGCTTCTCTGTACTGATACTAAAAGCTGTAGGAATATCACATAAAAGCTACAGCTGTTAGAGTTTTCCAGCTTCTCCTGTTTAACAAGAAAATTGTATATCATATTTGGGGTTAAAATAAGAGCAAAGAAAAGCTATGTTTAGCCAGAAATACAGGCTGGCACAATTCAGACACATAAACCCATCTCTGAATTGCTTCAAAATCTAATCCAGCTTCAGCAAGACCCTGAACAGGATGAGGTCAAATTTCAAGTGAATCATGAGACAATAACAATTTTTTTAAAAGAAGAGAGAGAATGGGTGATTACAGCTCCACAATGATAATTTGTTTAATCAGGTCCAGACAGAGTAGCTCTAAGCTTTCACTCTGTTTGAAGGATTAGAAGAGCTATATAATTCCATCCATTCAACATGACACTGCTCCATGGAAATGTGTAACTGCATACTCATGATAGCTATGCTCTTTTTTTACAGATATTAATCTGTGATTAAAATCATATTTATAGAAAGCATCATAGATAAATGCATACAATATATGAAGTATAGAATAGAGACAGTCTGATACTTAACCTTACAAAAATGTGTTAGAAAAGGACGTCTAGTACTCGTACTAAGTATGACAAAAATATTTTATATCAATTTTATGAATTAAGGTCAAAAGCTGTGCTAAACCTGGGTATCACTTAAGAGAACACATTGAAAACATAACCACCACTGCCAAACCTCTCAATTTCTCATTCCTGTACCCTAACGTTCCTGAAAAATTGGCTTCTTTCCTTTGGCACTGCTGTTAGTGGGCATGCTGTTGGTTCTGTACCCTCTGGTCTATGGGCTTCTCTGAAAAACCTGGGAAGAATCCAGGAGAACACAAGTTCCACTGCAGCCAAGAAGGGAGAAAATAATTTGTTGACATAAGCATATTCACTCCTACCTTGCTTTATACAGGATGTTGTTGTGTTTGTTGACCTTCCCTCTCAACTAGCAGTTCCACTTCCTAATGCAGATTTGGATAACACTTCCAAATTTTGGGTCAGGTTATTTAGGAACACCCTGACAATCCCCCTGCCCTACAGCAAGGTCTAATAAAGGTGAGACTCACAACAAATGTTATACTTAGGGCCATCTTGGACAGCAGAGGCAAGGGGCAGGCAAGTAAATTAATGCTGCAATATCATCAGGCACCTTGAACTCTTGGCTTGTACTTAATGCAAATTTGAGCAATGAGATTAGAAAAACTGAAATCTGTCTGTCGGATTCTTGAAAAAGTTTCCCATATAGCTACATAAATAAGATATAATTCATTAGCACCTTAAACTGAAAATGACTGTATTTTTAAGTCATCTCCTTTTTAGCTAGCATGCTTTTCCTGAATCCCCAGTTCAGTACTTCAGAAGACCTTGTTAGAACTGCTTAATGTTAGCACATGGCTTTTAGTTTCTATGAGAGATTATAAATGAGTAGTTTTCCTTACCTAAGGACTAAAGCATAATATTTGTGTTAGGCCAACAGATTAAAAAAACACTTCTAATTAAAGAGCATCAGCTGTCATGTCTTAAACAGAGCAGTTCATCTGTTTTAATCTGTGTATATAGTGATGGATTACCACAAATGAATTTATTCCAACCGTGTTCTCCTCTCTGATAAAAGTAATGTCACAAATTTCAGCTGGTCATGGTAGTTTAGAAATGCAAGATATGATTTTCATTGTAATTTTGATGTGTTCAGATACAATTAAAATGTTTTAATCAGTACATTTTCATACTACTGAAACAATATTTTTAGAAAATACAATGTAAAATAAATATCGTTTTTATTTGAAAGTTTTAGTCTGCACTTTTATATATCCACTTTCATTAATAGACAGAAGAGTGTTACAGAGAACAATTTAAATCACCTGTTTCACAAATATGTTAATTACAGAACTCTGTAGGTAGGTTACAGCCCTCTGTAGATAGGTTTGCCTCCCAAGTCTAAATCCAAAGTCTGAGTGACTGCAAAAGTGTAACTGACTCCAAAATCTAACTGAACTTCTTCTCCAAGATTTATTTAGGAATGCAAACATTTCCAAAGGAGATATTAAGGACTGTATAGCTTGTGATCTGCAGATTAAGTCATCTCCAAGCAGGTCTGGACATGTCATAACAACCTTTGTAGAGCAGAACAGAATGTTACATTACAAATGTCTGTATTTGAAGAACTGACAAGGCTCTGGACGCCAACTTGATTTACAAAACTCTTCTGCATATACAGAAGTACTGTAAATTTACCTATTTTTTATCCATAGGTGTAATTTGTTTTTGTAGTGCTGGACTTTTGCAGAGAGGAGTTTTATTATTTTTCCACACAATTCTTCTCCAAAGCTATAATTCTCAATGTCATTGCAGTAGTTTGTCAAATAAATTATTGAAATAAAGCAGTAATTAATTATGTCACAGGGCTAAGAAAGAAGGTACTACTTAACTGTATAGTCTCACTTGTATAGCCCAAGCAGCTTCATTTCAGATATTTTGCCTTGAATAGACCTCTCTCAGTAGGATTTTGTTCAGACAGTACTTCCTAAAATTCTCCAAATCTATTATGAGATTGAGACTGTCACTTCACACCTACCTCCCTAAGTATCCTGTTAAGTTTTTGTCCTCCCACCTCCGAGCTGCTTCCATCTAATTTGTACTCAGCTAGATTCCACTTCCAGTTATAGCTCCTGGTATAACTTTATGGAAGACCTATTAACCATTTGTACATATTCCCCCTTGTATACGCTGTAATTAAGCTACCTCTCAGCTTTTCTGATGGATGAAATCTCATTTGTACTTTGGAAAACTTTTGTCTAGCAATATAGTAAATTTCATCAGTTTCTGAACAATCCAGTTTTTAAATATCCACTTACAATCTTTAAGACAGGTATCTTAATGTTGTATCTAAATATTTAGACACAATATTCAAGGTAAGGTTAGTGATCAATCAGGGAACAGGTAGCTAAAATGCAAAAAGTGAAAGGCTAAAGCTTTTTAAGACAATTATTCTTAAAATAAAATAAAAATTCTCAACCACAGAAAGTTATTTTTCTCCAAAATAATATTTTCACTTCTGAAGATTTTCCATCTGCATCTTTGATGTGATTCCTGGAGGATATAGCTAGAAAGATTCACAATAATTTTTAGAATTGCAAAATGTCTTTGATCACACAGTATGCTCTTTAATTTCCACTGTTGCAAAATGTAGAATTTTTTTTCCACATGCGTTTCAATGAATTTTCATCACTCAAGTATCTGGAAGAAGAAAATTTAGTGTCATATACGTACTATTCTGTAATAGAATTAAGTTGGCTTAAAAATTGGCTTATCAGCTTTAAAATGAGCCAATAGAAGTCACATAGAAGTCCAATAGAAGTCACGTAGAAGTCCAATAGAAGACACTTGTGACAGAGCTCTATACACTTACTGTCTCAGAAATTCCCCCTGCAATACGTAGCACACCCTCTCCTTTTTGCATAAACTGAGAATGGGAGAACAAATGGTAGAAGTCACTATGTATGAGTCCATATTCATCACGAGGAACTTTCTTTGGGGCATTTTTGACATGGATGATAGGCAAGGCAGGTCTTAAAGGGCTTCTAAATGCAGTTCACTATTCTCACAGACCAAAGAGGGAAACTATGGAATTTAGTGTCACTAGGCTGAGGTTAAATCTGTGAACCATGGTATAGTGCTCCTCAAAATTATGCAGAGGAAACGCCATTTATGACTGTGCATTATGGGTTTTGTAGGCATGGAAAATAAAATGGGTTCTGGAAGGAAAAAGGAAATTAAAAGGTCACGCAATTAATTCTTTCCTACCAAGTGTTATCTTCCTGTGAAACTTGTGACAGGGGACAAGATACAGTGAGGTTTAAATAACAGAAACAATAACTGATTTGAATAATTCCAACAGAAATTTTAGAATTTAACCTGTCAGAAATTATGTGTTAGTCACCAAAAATAAACTCTTTGAAGAATCAGAGCTTAATGAAGAATCTGGATTTAGTGAAAGTTTGTGCTTCTATTGGTAGAAGGATATGTGACACTAGGAAAGAGAGAAAACATTTGTCATCATCATAGAATCATAGAATAGTTAGAGTTGGAAAGGACCTTAAGATCATCTAATTTTAACCACCCTGCCATGGGCACCTAAGGGCACCCTTCAAATACTGGAAGGCTGCTATGAGGACTCCATGCAGCCTTTTCTTCTCCAGGCTGAGCAGCCCCAACTTTCTCAGCCTGTCTTCATAAGTGAAGTGCTCCAGTCCCCTGATCATCCTTGTGGCCCTCCTCTGGA
>JANRGW010020452.1:0-29310 GCA_024733675.1 Psilopsiagon aymara
GGTGAGGCACTGGAATGGGTTGCTCAGGGGAGTTGTGAATGCTCCATCCCTGGAGGTGTTCAAGGCCAGGCTGGACAGAGCCTTGCGTGATATGGTTTAGTGTGAGGTGTCCCTGCCCATGGCAGAGGGGTTGGAAGTAGTTGATCTTAAGGTTCTTTCCAACCCTAACTATTCTATGATTCTATGACTCTACTTACTTGACCTGGTGCAATTCCTTTATTGGTCTCTCATCCTGCGACACCTTGCTTAGAATTAATTTTAAAGGCACAAAACACATACGTGTACACACACACACTCATGTACACACCCCCTTTCAAGCCATGGCAAAAATGGAGCTCATGTGAAGGACTGAGCCCTTGGATCAAAAGCTCCATGGGGCAAGGACTGTAATTTCTGCTGAATGCCTTGTACAAACACTTTTCTCTTTTTCCCTCTGCTTCATCAAATGCCTTCCACCTACCTTACGCAATTTCTTCCTCTGTTCTTAATGATAATAGCTTACATTATATAGTACCTTTCATCCAGAAGGTTCCCAAATGCTTTGCTTTGCAGCCCACAGACAAGGATTATCTCGCCCACTACCAGAACTCAGCTAGGTTTAAGCTCAATGGTATCACTTTTACACTAGATATCCAATGGCAATCAAAGGGATTCTTTACAAAAGCTTATGTTACTTATGATTAGTACCTTGGACCAGCTACTTAATTCCTTCGGAACGACCCCAGAGCTGCAAGTCTCATGCCTACATAGCAGAAAGGCAAGGCAGCAGACTGACGGAATAAAGATCACTGCATGACTGATGTGGTAGAAGCGTGCACTGAGATCATGCTAGGACTGTTTACCAGCAAGACCTCTCCAACACAAAGTACTGGCAAGAGCTGGTGCCTGCTAGATGTGCCCAGGGCTCCTTCTCCATTGAAAGCACACCCTCCCCTCCCAACATGCCAAGTTGCATTCCTCACCATTTTCCTTCCCTTGTCATTCCTTATTGTCCTCAGTTCATACCTGAATACATAGCTCTAAATCCAAATACGCTTATGAAACAGAAACCTGCCTTTCCTTTCAAAGGTATTCTTTAATCAAGGTGACAGGTGGCAAGAATCAGTTACGTGGCCAGAAAAGCACTGATTTGAGAACCTTACATACAAAAAAGAATAAATACAAGCAATAGCTCAGATATTTCCTTGGCATTGGTGCAAGCCAATACTCCTTCCAGTGAAAAAGTAGTGTTCCAGAAGGGAAAAAATAAATCCAAATGTAATTTGCTAAATATGCGTGTGCAGGTTGCTAAATAAGGAATTTTAAGGGCCTTGTTCCCCACCCATAAGCTAGCTTGCTTTGTGCTATATGGCTTGCTATTGTGTTTAATTGGTGATAGCCCTGGAGTAGATTTTGGCAAACTGTCAGACAAGCATTGAAAGCTTAAGCAAATCCACTTGTCCTATTTCATACTTTAAAAGATATACAGAAATGCAGACAAAACTTTCCTCTCCCAGATACAACTTGGCTTGGTTAAAGTCTACAGGAGACACAAACTAGGTCACTGCAACTGAAAAATGGTAGCTCAAGATTGATCTGCACAATTTTAAGCCTGTAAAGTCATCCCCTGTACTCCAAACCTTCCCTAAGAAAACTACCATGGTAATCCACAGCTCACCATGGGTCAGGGAATAGAGGAAGCAGGCATGCGTGGCTCAAAAAAAGCCAGAAACAAGGTGCTCAGCACCTTGAAGTCACTTCAGTATGAGACTGAGAAAGAACGTTGCAATTCTTAGTTTTGAGAGCATTTGGAACGGCATATTTCTATTTGGAAAATGTGCCAAAAGATTCTGTTAACATATTATATTAAGTTTTAAAATGAACTAATGTAGCAAAAGTAGTTTTTGACTCTTCTTTTTAAGAAACTTCTCTTCATTCTATAAATACAACACTAGCAAGACAATGCACCAATCCATTTTACAAACACATTATAAATAACTTGGCAGCTTGGGATTACATGATTTTATATCAATATGACAACAGCATAGTAAAATGTGGTATGTAGAATAAAACAGCAGTGTATGTATTGCTATATATTGCCATCATACCTAGTGACAGACACAAAGCCGTATATTAGAGGACCTATATTGCTTCTAACAGGTAATGGGTATTCTCCCCTGAGTCGGAGGGGGTTCAAGTCTGAACTTTTCAGAGAAAGGAGTCAAGCTGCGGCTCAAAAGGTACTGCAGAGGTTTCTGACTGTTAATGACTAGATCAACTATGGCCTGGGCGAACAAAACCAGATGAGGCCTTATTTGACAATTGTGCACCTCATCTGTCAGTTCGTAAAACCAAGCAGCAACACAGAAGAAATAGTGCAGCTGGTTTCATGAGCACTGGAATAAAGGATTTGTGCTTGGTACTTGATTCGCTTGGAAGCAAAGGTCAAAGGTGGGCAAGTTGGAGAGGACACTGTTTCTTTCGCAAGCCATATAAAGATGCTGTCACTTGACCTCCACATTCCACCAACCTGAGACTGTGTATCACTTCTCTGTGGATTCACGCCCTGCATTAAAAGTCAGAGACCATGAACTCCTGCATACCATATCTAAACAGAACTCATTCATTCTCTTCAGCACAGCATGTTATGTGCAGGCTTCTTGTTCCATTTATCCCCTATCTAGTCCTTCAATTTGCATAAAATTTTGCATCCAGGAGACTCAGATCAAATAAACCTGGCAGTCAAACTAAGCTACGAGTTGTTTATTTACTGTTTCTATTATGTCTCTTTGCTAATAGCTCAGGTCTATCCATCCTATTTAGCTTGTGCAAGCTGCAGAGCACACTACCTTCTGCATTGAATTTGGAAGGCCACTGATTAGCGCCAAGGTCCATTCTCTGTCAGTTTTACAGCAGAGATACAGTGGGATTTAGCTGGATATCAAGCAACCTTTATGAAAACACCAACAGTGACATTGATGTGGACTTCATTTGCTCACAAGTGGTACCTGTGAAGAGCTTCAGTATTCCTGAACTGGTTAAATTATGATGCTAAATATACACAATACGCTGCAAGCAGTTTCATAGCCAAAAACAGAAATAAGGAACTTACTTCAATGCTGAAGTACCCTCTGTCCACGTAGTCCCCCAAGAAGAGATATCGTGTGTTGGCAGGAGAACCTCCCACTTCAAACAGTTTCATCAAGTCAAAGAACTGACCATGGATGTCTCCACAAACTAGAAAAGAAGGGCAGCAATGTTCAGATTGACCACATGCAGATTATTTTAGGCACATACATTCTGAAGTGACTGTTTTATAAGAAATGTGTTATGTCAATTTTGTGCATCAGCCTCTAGTTAAAAGACCAGTGAGAGCTGGCAGCTGCTCAGGAGAAGCTGTTTTTCTATGTTATGCATCCACATATATGCATGCAAAAGGCTACCAACTATTTCCATAGCTATTTCATTCCTACTGCCTAGCAGAACACACAATACTGGCAATAGTAGTAAGACAAACCAAAGACATCCTGATAAACAAATCATGTTCAAGCAAGGTGATTTTTTTTTTTTTGACATTACTCTATTTCTCCTAGTCTTAAACTCAAACGAACCCTAACGGGCTTTCCATACACTGCAAAGTGCCTGTCCTGTGCATGCCACTGGCTAAACTACCAGATTTCTGACTTCTAGTTTACGTATAGGCAAATAGCCTGCTTGCTTTCCCAAAGCATGCCTTACACAAGAGGACACCTGTTTTTCATGCTTTAACCTCTACTATTTTATTTACCCTCATGTAATTATGATTTGTTTCAATGCACCGCAATGAAGTCAATGTAATCAGTGGCTTTCCCTAGCAATAGCAACCCTGATAAACATAACCGAGCACAAGAGATGTGCAGCTGGGCTGAGTGGGGATACTGCTTCCTGTGCCTTGGAGTTAAGAGATTGGCTCAACTGTCTCATGAAATTGCAAACTTGCTGTGGTGGGTGATTTTAAGCACCTGCAAGAAGGTAGGTGATGCCTTTGGAGGACTCCATGGAAGCTCAAATAACAGTGCTGTGTCAAAAGCTGCTTTTGTTTTGCTTTGCTTTGTTTCCTCTTCCAAAGGGAAGAAAATAACTCACTGCCACCACCACCCCAGTATAGGTCTTTTCTGGCAATAATCCTTTAACTAAGAAAATGGTAACAGCCCTGACTGTTACTGAGGTCATTTTAGAGTGGTTCTCATTTCAATGACTCACCAAAAAAAAAAAAAAAACAGAAAACCAAAATGATTAAAAGATTTCTGATTTTCAAACTGGGAGGGTGATTACAAAGAAACTGAATAAACCAGTTTATTCTGTTTATGAATAAACCAGGGTCCAAGATAGACCTTATCTTGCAACAGCAGCACAGCTTCAGTAGACTTCAGATGTTCTCTCTGATGTAACAGTCTTGTTCCATCACAAATAAACGAACCTTACATCTGCCACATGCTATGGAGAAACTGAAGCCACATCTCCACAGGTGAAGAAGAACTATATAGAAAAAACTGTAACACCAAATCCAACTCTCAGTGCAGTATTTGTATGTTATTGTCTTTATTCTCAGTCCAGTATCTCATATTTTTTACTTGTATCACTTTTCTCTGGATGTATACACTAACAATAGCATCAATATTGTCATTCCATGCAAAAAACTAGAACTAACCAACCACCCACCCCATCCAGGTACAGAGAAAACCATGGATTTGCCAGTCACTGCTTTCCTCAGTATTTATGTGAAATTGGTGATGCAATGTACTAGTGCTGGCTATCTGACATTCTTCCGTGATAACAACAGGGTACTTTCCCCATAAAATAGCATGCAGTAATGTTATCACCCCTGTTAAATTGTATAATCTCTTTTTCCTAGTTAATCGCCCCCCCAAGTGTTTTAGATGACAACCTTCACGTTGAAAGCCATCAACAGTTATAAATTCTATCCAAGAATAATATCTGCCATTAATCACGCAGAATAAATACTATTTAAATCCTAAAGTGGTATAACACCACCTCTATTTCCCTAAAAAACCACCAGCATTTGTACCCCTAAGGAAATCTGTTGATAGCATTTTTATTTGAACACAGTAATCTACCAAACCAACATGCAGTGCTTGACTGAACTCCTCTGCATGGACACTGTGGGAAGATTAAAAACACGTGTCGCATATTGATGGCCAAGCAATCTGCTCTCCTAACTTCCAGCAGGAAAGCTTTTCATTATATAACTGTACGGCTCCTCCAATTATCGCCCGCCCCCATTTGCTCCAACTGCAAAATCCTAGAGCTGAACAAGACTGAAAGTCTTTTAAAGGGATTTAACTTTTGCTCTTCCAACACAGCACAAAGAAACATGACTTGGGGTTTTCGTTACACTGACGTGTATGAACAGGTTAAATACACTGAGGCCGTTACAGAGGAGCCAGGAAGGTTAGAAGGCTTCCTCCAAATAGATGTATGACCATGAATTTATCACAGGTCAGAGAAGTGGAGAAGAAACCAGGGGGGAGGACAGAAACAAAAAGCTCAGAGCTCTGCAATCCCATGGCTTGCAAAGTTCAAAAGGGACTTGAGAATTGATACTCGGTGGATACTCCAGGCACTTTGCACACAGTGGGCTATTCTTTCTGTACTTCACAACAGATGCAGAAACATACCCAGAAAAAAAGTAATTAAAAAAAAAAATACGGAAAGCTACAAAGCCCTTGCCCCAACCTTGCCAATTAAATTAGTTCCAAAAGAAAAGCTTAAAATCAGCAGGTGAAAACAGTGGGAGGAAGACACTCAAATTAAGAGCTAATATTGAGACTTAATTTATTATGGTCAGATCTCAGAATTCGTACTGAAAGACTACAATATTGCATTCTGTTAATTCAATTAGTATTTTGCCTGGAATAGCTTAAGGATCCTACACTTTGCAGGTCTATGTGTATAGACCTGAAACATTCTTACAATATAAAACCTGTGTACTCAAATTTTGATGGTGGCCTCATTTACAAACAAATTAAAGGGCAATTTTGTATTCTGTACAGTATACACTCCATTTACAGTGTAAAAGCAACTACTTCTAAAGCTATAGATCCGCTATCTTTCTTTTTCAACTCTAAATTCTTAAAATTCTCCAAACTGGAAGATTTCCCAGGCAGCCAGATCAATGTTTTATCTTTCATTAGGTTGTGGCAGAAGAGATCCAGCATTATGTCTTCAGTCACAGAGGCAGAGAAATCAATCAGCCAATAATTCTGCCATTCCCTTCACACGCTGTCTTGCAGTTTCCCATCACGAACAAAGACGCAGCACTGTCCCACCACAAATCTAAAGGATAGGTTCCATGCTGCCTCTACAAAGCTCTTTAAGTTCACTACCTTCCCCCTTTATATTACAGAGAAAAACTTTTAAAGCACACTTCTAATTATATATTCATGTTCACTCTTGCACAAACATTACCATTGTATCTGTCATGCCTTTTAATTTTATGCAAAATGTCCTTTTTTATACTTGTGCAGGCCCTCTTTGGGCACTGGAGCATTTGCTGTCAAACAGTGCATTCAATGAGATATGAACAATTTTCCATCAAATAACAACAAAACAGAACCCAGGATAGTGAAGCAAGAAATTCAGTTCTTAATGAAGATCTCCAGGATCAGCGTACTTATGGATTTGAAGTATGAACACAGGGAATATAAAACACAGTTTGTATGTGTGTGGAATTAACATTAAAAGCAGATGACAAAAATTTATCAGAAGGAGGAATACTGGGTGGTATATCTTCTATTAGAAATTCACATATTTTCTTATGTCACTGGTTTCCTAAAAGTGGCATCAAGTCATGGCATTTACACACTGATCAATTTATGATAAGTAAATAATTTGACAGCATTTGCATTTCCTCACCCCCCTCCAACCCCCAAGAGACTGCTTAATTTATACACTGCTTTTCAACTTTATATCCTTAAATTGCCAGCTCAGCAAAACCAACAGTGTTTCCACTGAGTTACAGTTTTCAGATACGAGTTCAGGCACCAGACTTGATGCCTGCGAATGCCTGAGGTTTTCAATAGCATCTACCTACCTGACCTCTCAGGGCACGAAGCCCTAGAACTGCATGACAAGCTATGTAAAGACATCTTTAAGCTGTTTTAAACTGATCTCCTGCTAAATTCAACTGGTGCAGTCAGAGGGTTTAAGAAACATTGGTTGGTTGTGGACTCCTTAGAAATTTCTCTCTGTTGAGGCAGTTTTCGGAAAAGACATGGGGCCCTCCAGAATAATTAAGTTCACAGCCCTGCCCATGCAATTACTGGAAAATCATGTTTCTGAGCAGCTTTTCCTGCTTGTTAAAATGGGTACTTTAATCAAACTACACCATCTTAAGCTACAGCACCAGAATTTTCCCAATGCAATTCTCCATGAAATACCATTATGAAAATAAAAGTTGGACATGAGGGAGAAAAGGGATTTTTTTTTCTATGTGTTTGTTTTTAGAAATTGTCGTACTAAAATTAAAATATGTTTCTGATGGCTTGACTAAGAGGATGTCTCTCTGATTGATGTCAAAGGAACAAGCAATATTGAAACAGGAACCATTAAGTCCAAATTACATTTGCAGTGAAGAAACCCAAAGCTTAGCAGTGGTATTGCCATCTTACAGAACTAGAGTGGTAGAGCAGTGACTTAGATTCAGTGATTACTGGGGCGAGTAAGTCTGAAAATGCGTTTCAGATGCCTTCCTTCGGGTAAGTGACTGCTTTTCACTATACACAAACTCAGTCTAGAGATTATTCTGTGTTGTTTCCAATTCCAGACAGATAATAAGAACAAAATTTATATTTGTAGTACAGTAATATTCTTTTCTATCTGCAACAGTCATTTGTTGCACTTATTTTGTCATTTATCATAAACACTTAACTGGTGTAAAACTGCAATCTGATAAGAAAATAACATTAATGTTTCAAGTGAATTTGCATCCCATGTATCACAAGATTATATTCCATCTTCAAATGTCATCTAAAATTAGAAACAGGTATTCACTCCATGATCAGCTTCAGAAGCAATATCTGCAAACTCATACATTTGTGACAATTAACAATAATGAAGAAAAGACACCTTTTAAAGATGATACCGACACTGTAGGGAATATTACCCACTGCTTGACAAACTTCTTCTTTACATTCACTGAGCTAGGGATGTCTTTGCACTGAGTTCCAAGAGGCTGTGCTTCACTCCAATGAGAAGTATGTTCCTATCATTTTTCCAGAGAAGTAGTTTGGAGCAATGAAAGGTGACCAAAGGCTGAATAAAGAAGCCAAGTGAGGAAGGAGTACTTACAAACAACAGTAGACACAAAAAGGCAAAGCAAAACCAAGTAGGAGAACTTCTGTAGCTGAAGAGTCAAAGAATGGGCGTCCTTAACCAAGTGATAAATATGAGCGAAAACACATGCAAGAGCTATAGGCATGAAATTCTTAGGTGCTTCAAGAAAAACTACTGCATTGCTCCTTAAGGTCTCAACTATTAATCAAAAGGATCTCATTTTTCCTCAGATTTAAGAATGAAGTCACGTATAAGTCACGTGTCTTCGATTACACAATCTTTGAGCTCGAATGAGCTTTGCTTCCAAGTGTACATGTTTCTGAGGAACGTTATATTTTGCACAGCAGTATTAAATGTTCAAAATGCCATAGTTCCATTCCATGCTGTCAGTTGATTGCTTTGTTGTGGTTTGTTTGCTTTTTTAAATTGCTAAAGATTGAGCAATTTTCTCCCTTACTTTTTGGAGAACAAAGAAGAAGGAAAAATACAAAATAAAAGAAGAAACTCCAAAAGTTTTTATTTGTAGCTTCTCACTGAAGCACTACTGAAGACACAAACTCGGTAGTTAAGTTACACACATTTTTTTGTAGTCATGCAGTTTTGTTTCAGTTTATAAGCAAGATGTTTAAAGAATATGCAGACTTCATTACTTACTGAAATTAAAATCAGAATCATTTAGACAGCTCACTAGGTAACTTATTATCCTAAGAAAACATCTACTAGACTCAACATAATGGGCTTTCATACGAATGTTTGTTATACTAAGTGTACTGAACAACACAGTTCTGTATTTCTAAAAGAAGCATGTCTCATTCATATTCATATCTGGTTATCTAACACGATTATAATAGGCTTTCATCTATCTTTTCCTTTCAATCACTGCATCCAAATTGATGAGTTTATACTACCAGAATGAACTCACATTAACAAAAAATGCAACTGCATATTTCATAAAGAGGCCTGCTTCACCACAGATAAAACCAGAAACCATTAGACATAAACATACAGCAAAGGAAACCACAAATAGACCATCAACACCACCTTTGACACTGTTGTTTGGTTGCCACTTTACTCCTTTGTACTGAGAAAAAAAATATAGAAGTATCATCTTGGGAAAAGCTGTTTTCTGTGCAACACATGAGGACACTATACTGTGTTCTGCTCTGACACTTAAAATGCTAGTGTCTATAAAGATCAACCCATGCTGACTCCTTGTAATAGGAGCTGGTTTTCTCCCACCATCCCCTGAAGGCTAGAACAAATTAATGACACTTGATTTGAAGAGGTAGAATGAAAAAGAGTGGAGAAAGGAAAACATGACATCAGAAACAACCTTCAGGACAACAGTCATTAATATTCTCAGGTGAAGAAGGAAGCCAAAAAAACCACCCTTAAACCATGTGGCAGCAAGCCCTTCAAGATGTTAAGGCTACAAAGGTATCTTCAGCATAAAGGTCTTAAAAATAGCTCCACAAAATTACTTTTTGTATCACAAAATTATTTGCAGGGTCTCAAAAGAAAATAAAAACCATGTACGTAAGCCTGGCCAGAAGAGGAGCACCTTTGTATAAATAACAGATAACAGAAGAAACAGTGTCTTAGGAAAAAGTACTGTAAAAGTACTCTACCAAGTACTGTAAAACCTGCACCAGCAAAGGAAAAATCTTTCCCCCCATGAAACTAACCTCACTGAATATTTCAGTAGAGTTAAGTGGGTGTCACAGCAGTGAGGTGCTAAATGAAACTTTCAGTTCCAGGTTAAAGCAACACAGCAGAGATGTAGTAGAAACAGGATGATGATCTAGAGATTATACTACGGTTTTTCTTCCAAGATCAACAGGGAAAGGTGCTTTCATCACATATACCAGAAGATGCTGAACCAGGTCACAAGTAGAGAAATGAAAGAGGATGGGAGTAAACCAGCATTCACTCCTGTACACATCAAATAAAGAAGCTCTTCCCCTTCTAACTCTCCAAGCATTCTTCAAGCTGCCCCTGAGAATCCTTCATAGCAAATGGAAAAACAAATGCACTGTCATTATCTCCTATTAATGCACCCTCAGTATCAGGGAGCAATGTTTACTCCACAAATAACTCCATCTTTATTTGTGAGGGAAGTGCTTCACTGGTGCATGGGTCAGGATTTCCAGCTCATATTCTTAGATCAAGGTTATTTATAGCAATAGGGAAAAAAACAAAGGCCTTGGGAAATTCAATAATTCATAAGCTCACATGTTTGGTCAGTAGGAGGGCAACAACAGCCAAAGAGGGAGTAACACATCCTCATATTGCTCCATTCAATTCAATGCAGCAGAGGAAGAGAGTCCTTTCAATGAGGAAGGAAAGTTCTGCACAAGAAGCAAGCACAGCCTGGCTTTATACATGATGCTCCATGAAATTCAAGGAAGGTGAAGCAAGGCAAAATGGGAAAAGGGCTTTTGAAGGGGAGAAGCTCAAACATGCTCAGCTCCATAGAAAAAAAACCCAGAAAATTCAATGCTGCAGTTTATTCTGGAAATAGTTTATATTTGCATAAGCTGGACTGCAATATTGCCCATCTATAACATACAGGTTATAGGCTCACTATTAGAATTACTCAGTGTTACATCTTTCTCACTAATCTGATTGAAGAGATCCCCATTAGTTTTTTGCTATACAATATTTTTCCAGAGTCAGCAATTTGCCACTATAAGTAGTTTGTAGCTGGTCCTTCACAATTTAATGTGATTGTTGTTGCTGATGATGATTTAATTCATGTTTTAGGATCAGGTTTCTTTGTAGTTAGTATTTCTCTCAGGAGCACAAATCTCAATCCCAGTAAAGTGAAAACAAAGGTACTGGTATTACATGAATGATAGTTATGTAAAACTCAAAGAAGCCTTTGGTACTTAGAAGTGCTTTATGGATAGTATCTTTATTTGTTCTTCTTACTGTAGAATTTTACAGCAGTATTACCATAATAGACTGCATTCCAATTACCTTCCAAGCACCCAACAATTTACAAGATATTATCGGTAGCACCATTAGCATGTCATGTTTCAGTATATGAATACCCTGCATCTAAAAACCTAACCACATAAAAAGGGATGTACATGTTAGCTTGTAATATATATTTTTCATTTTCACCTGTGGATAACGTCTGTTGTCAGTATCCTCATTCTGTGCTATTGCAGACTTGCTCTATGCTCCATCCCACCCCCAATCAGCATTTTACTAAGAATCAGAAGCATTGCTCTACAACAAAAAGCATCCTCCTTCCTGCAGCGCAACAAATCTTCTTATCAGTTCAAAACAAACATTTGCTTGAGTCAAATGCATTTATTCATTACCTCTGGATCTAAAGCACTCTGCCTGTATTTCCCAGGAACAGATGTTAAAGGAAAATAAAATATTATTTCTAACAACCCTACTGAGCAGTCAGCAGTATCAATGCGGATACTTGCACATACCCTGAGTGGAAGAGACAGTATATCACCTGCAAAGAAATTCTGTGAAGTTCAGCATTCAGGGTCTATGGTCTATATTCAGAGCCATGAGTGAAAAGAACCAGCAGTGAAGACCTACTGAGCTTTATCCACACCTTTTGCACCCACATTTTTAATGGACTTAAGCTATTATTTTAATCTAACCTATAGTAGAGTTGTTCACGTGGTAGTATATAAAGAAAGCAAGTAACATGCAAGTTTCAAAACTGCAACTCAAGCCACGTAAGATGACTTTTCAAAATTACAGAATCTAAATTCCATAACCAAAATTTTATACAAATCTACTTGATGGTGAAAATTGAAACTGTTGAGAAAAGTGCTTTTAAGAGAAAGGTTTCTCTAGTAATTTATGTCCTGGTAAAAGAGCTCACATGACAGTTAGGGGGCCACTGCAAGAAGCAACTGACCACATTCATTTCCTCTTACTGAAAATATACACCTAAACATGATTTTGAGTAGGTGGTTAAATTCATATGCTGATCCTAAACCAACGTGACTCATCTATGATAGTATGGTTTGGGTTAGAAGGGACCTTAAAGATCATCTTGTTCCAGAGAAAACCTTTGTATAACTGCCATTAGGCATATAAGGAGTGTAAGTGATTTAGAGAGGCCTCTGGGTAGCATTAGTGGTGGCACCCAGTCAGATTTGGGCTAGCTCCTGCACTGTGCTCCTCAAGCAATCCAGACAGCCTCTCCTAAAATACAGAGATTTTTTTTCTCCCCAGTGTCTGCCTGAGGAGTCAAAAAACCCAAAAAACAAAGTCAGAGGAATGGAGGAACAGGGAATAAATACACTTCTGACAAACAGTCACTAACTACATCACATGCAGTAAGTTGGTTTGGGAGGTAACAGAGTACTGCTATTCAGAAACAAAGATAAGAAGAAAAGGTCACCATCAGAAAATAGCTTACAAAGAGAATATCAGATGACAAAATAGGGAAAAAAATCTATTACACTGAATTGGCATTTACGGTACTTTTCAGTAATTTCAAATATGACATCTTTCAAGTTTCTAATACAGAGTTATCAGAAAACATTTTTAATAGAGTTACAGACCAAACATTCTAAGGGGAGGTAGAAAAATGTTTAATATCTTACCCATCAGCCAAAGAGGATTTCACTGACATTTTATCAGCTTAAATTTGATACATGACTTCAGTGTATGTGAATTCAGTATCTCTGTCCAAGGATCTCTACCACCTTATTTTTTGCACTTGAGAGATAAAGGCCTCCACTGGAATCAGCCTCAGCCAAACAGATCATACAAGAGCAGATCACACAATCAGGATACACACAGTCTGAAAATATCCGTTACAGTTCCAGATGAGAAAAATAATTTCGTAGACTCAGGATTTTAATGAGAAGTTACATGTACAGGTATCAAATGAACTCCCAAGTCTGCTTTCTGTAGTGCAAGGACAAGAGCTTTAGAAAGTTCAGAGGATATAGCCACAGCGTTCATTAATTCTGACAGGAGTTCATGACTACTTCTTCAACTGCACTTCCCAGATTATCTGGTGTCAAAGGAAATGGAACATCAGAAACCTGGACATATACACAATCTAAATATGAAGCTGTTTATGTGACCTTAGGAAATTTTGTTTTAACATATAATGTACATCCATTTAAATCCAGCATGTATAATGAAGGAAGTATCTGAAAACACAATGTGTTTCCTCTTAAAGCAACAACATTAATAAGTATGTGCTTTAACAAGAACTGAGACCAGCAAATGATTTCCTCAAACGCAAGATCTTTTCTGAGAGAGCAATTCCAATCCTAAACATAAAAGGAGCAAGTCCCATCAGCAGGATGTTATGGGACCGTTCACCAGAAGAGACAATTATCATCTTTAACACAAACCCACGTCGTTTCTGGTGGCAGAGTAGCCATACCTGTATGGCTGTACAAAAAGACTGCTTGTACGAAATGAACTAAAGCTTTGTATCTGACGTGACTTTAAAGATAAGCTCCTGGCTTTGCACACTACTGTAATGCTCAAACCAGAACATGCTGGGGCCCACCTACTGTTATACAACGTCCATTTTCTTCCTACTTAGTCCTTGACTTCGAAGATCTGAATATACACAGCTTCACTGAGTAACTACTAGCATTGACTTCAATCAGTTGCTTAGGCCAAACTTGGTTCTGCTCCTCTCAGTTAACACAAGCTGGTCTTCTGTTGTTATAGACCTTCTGTTACAGGGATTTCCAAACTGCTGTAAAACAGATCAGCAAGTTACTTCCTAAATTTGCATTTTTGTGAAGTCAGGCTGACCAAGAAAAAGCTGTTTGATAAGTAAATCTGTACTTCATCTGGGGTGCAAGTAAAGTTTCTTGACTATTCTCAGAAAAATGGGAAATACTCATTGAGCTCTTTCTCCAGAGTTACCCATTTGTGTTAACACCATAGCTCGTCTCTCATCCCTGGGACAGCATGAACAGTCTAAACTTCAAGTCCTCCTAGTTCAAGGAGAAAGTCCAACCTATCTGTTATTTTTTACAATAACTTGACAAAACTACCAAAAATACGACAGACAAGGAAAAAAGTTATTATTTTTTTTTAATAACTGAAGTCACTTCTGAAACAATGTCCCTTGTGCTTGCTGCTCTTAGGAGGCTGGTGTGTGAACCACTACCATGTACAAGCACGATACTCCAGCTCTGTAAGACATGACATACTAAGGAACAGAGTACTGCTAATGAATATTTACTTCCAATGCAAGAAGGCAAATTGCATTTTAGAAGGAGATGTCCAAGTGGGCATCTCCTTCAAAATCTAGTATCAGCTGTAGTTCCACGACACACTGGGATAACCAGAGCAGTGACCACTATTTTAGAACACAATGCAGATACTCTTTTGAACAGTACAATGTAACAATACCCTGCCAGGTCATACAGCAAAATAATGCTTTAGTGGGGCACTAAAAGATTACGATTACCCTGTTTCTATTCCATTCAAGTTGGGTACTGGTGACATATTTTAACACAACACAATGTTCATGCAGTTACTGAAGAAGCTAAACCCTTCTTTCAGAACTTCCCTCTTCAACTTTCTTGCTCTGCAGAATGACTCATTTTTCAGAAAGAACATTGTCTACTTTTGGCTAAGATCAAATACATTATCAGTTTAATTCATTCCAGAAAATGTTCTTTCCAGTTACAGCTACTACAATACTAACCCCAAATCCAGACACAGACACAGTTTAGTTTACTTTCGTCTTGAAAAATTTAAAGCCTTTTCATGATATTAAAACAATTGCATTTCTTTTTTTTTCCCATCTCTTCATTTGTTTAGCTGGCACATCCTGCAGCTTTAAATTCAGCTCAAAGCTGTAGAAAACAAGGACCACAAAGATGGTTTTGGTGAAAAATTACTTGGAAAAAGGAAACACTTGGATGTGCTCACAGCTACAGAGTACTCCTTTGACTTGAAACTTATTATCTAGAGTGTTTATTAATCGGTGGGGTGTTTCTGACTCTTCATTAACACTAGATTTCAGACAGAAATGCAACTTCCTACTACTACCTCTTACAGGCTGTGATGTTCCATCCATGCGGATTGGTCACAAGCTGACCTCGACAGCACATGTTTCTGCTTCATGAAGCTGTGCAATCTCTGGTCAAAGTCAAGCAGAAACCCAAGGAAGTGCTCAAAACCACAGGACCTTATCCAGGCAACTATGGGAGTCACTCTGACCATAAACCTTCACTAGAACAATGAAATACTTCACTAGAAAAGAAAATATTCTCACACATTATGGGCAAATGCACCAACACCAGCATTTTTACAGATTTTCTTGCAGTTAAATGGCTGTCATTGGTAAGGAAAACAGCCACACACAAGACTCCTTGCCTTTTTTGAGCAATTTTTTTTCTCTGCATCTGCCCTTGGATTATAAGGCTTTATGGGTCAATCAGTACTCCCATAAGCTTAGAATCTGCATTGTTCCTAATAAAAAAAGAATAAAGATAAGTTTTCAAGAGAGACAAAATTGGTATTGTTGCCCAAGACCTGATACTGCCACCATTCACCTGGCAAGAAATCATAACTTAAACCTGAGTTCAATAGACCTTCACTACAAGTGAGTCCACTCAGCTTTTCTTTATTTACTATTTCATTCAATCCTTTGTTAATGTATAATTCCTTTTATTTTCTATAATCTGTAGGTAGCTAAACTAAATTGCTCCTTTACAGAAGAACAGCTGACCTGCTATCTTCTACACTGAAGACACATTTACATGATGGAACTTGCAGTCTTTCTTTTGTGCATATTTCTGGCTATTCTATTCCTTTCTTGCAAGCAACCAAGAGGTTATCCCCAAGAACATGCTGCCTTGATTTTATGAAACAAAATCTTTTGACCTCATTATAGATTCCTTTATGAAGCACAGATTGCTGCTGCTACTGCTTCTCCTTTGTGTTGGTTAGTACAACTGATTGGTTAAATTTGGTTCTCAGCAGTCCAGCAATTCAAAGGAAACAGTTCTCTCATGGATTTGTTACTGTCAAGTGAAAAACATGTGCTAGGAAAAAAAAAATGCACTATTTGCACTTCAGTCATTTTTCAGGCTGCTTGTTACTCTCTCTGGATTGCAATAGCATGGTTATTTGAATTGATTGCAAGGCAGAAACCTTTCAGACACATAGAAATAATAAAATCTCAATGTATTCATACCTTTGTTAAAGCTTGCCTGTGCTGAACTGAAACTGTAGAAATTGTTTGGCAGTCTCCTTTTTAGCCTCCTTCCCCTGGCCAAGTAAGAAAAATAATACCTCTTGGATTATAAAGCTGTATTTATTACACTCAAAAGTCTTCATGTGCTCCAAAAGTTTTATAACCTGCATTTTCACTGAAAATGTTATATTATTTTCTTGTATATATATATATTTCAAATTAAAATATGTACATTACTGAACTTTGTACAGAAAATTCAAAGACCTTCAACTGACAATGGGCTACCATAAATAGCCTGATAGAAAGCTGAAAAGCTTGTGACCAGAAGATTAAAAAGGCCAAAAAATCAACAGAATATTCTTATAAAAAAGGAAGAGGACACATCATTGTGACTAAAAATATGAGTCAGTACAGATAGGATCTTATCTTCAGAAAACATATAAGTAAGGTAATCAGGTTTCAGAAAATCATCACCCACAAAAGAAGTTATTGTGGGTCTGCCTTTTTGGTGTCCAAGAGAAGCAGGGATATCCATGTGTCACAGGAATCAGAGCTGACAAATCTGCTGTGAAAAATCAGAAGTCAAAAAGTATGTGTTTTCAATCCATTTCCCCTTTTTCATGCAGTCTTGAATAAATATGCAATTCTAAAATACAATCCAAAAATATACATTCTCTTAACTCAAAAGAATGCATGTAGAGCTAGGAAATATTGGAGTTTTCCACAAAGAAAGCAAACCACGATAT
The DNA here is from genome assembly GCA_024733675.1 of Psilopsiagon aymara. Lineage (NCBI taxonomy): Eukaryota > Metazoa > Chordata > Aves > Psittaciformes > Psittacidae > Psilopsiagon > Psilopsiagon aymara. Next base: position 17,227 of record JANRGW010020452.1, read on the forward strand.
AACAACAAGCCAGTTAGGTACAAAAATAATGATATGGAGGATAAGTATATATTCTCTGGAACAGCACCTTATTGAGACTACAAAAGGGAACATACAGACACTTTCCATAATCATTTATACTTTCTTCAGAATTATTAAAGTACAAAAGGCATGAAAAAAGTAATCTTAGTTAATTCCAAATACCTGTTCAGCTTTGCTTAAAGGAACTGGACCTCATAAAGATCTAAAATGCTGCAGCTGTTTTTACAATTTCTCTTGGAGGACTGAGCATTAGAAACTCACTGTGAACATCACTATTCCACAAAGGACTAACAAACCAAATACCAGCTTCAGGAGATCCCAGGATCTGGGAAGGGTCTAGAAGATCCTCCTCTAATGTAAGGAGAGTCTGAGATGTCCCTCCTAAGCCAAGCAAGGAGCTGCTTCCACTCCTCAGTTTCAGCAGGGTAGGACTCAGGACTTTCTTTGAGCCCTTCACAGATCTACCCCTACAAACAAACAGCAGCAATGAGGCAATCAAGAAAACAAAGCTGCACCAGACTTCTGCAGCCCAGCAAGGCTTCTGCACCAGGCAGAAGCCTTGCAAAAGTCAAGAAAGCAGTTTTCAGTTTTTTCCCTGTAAATTCGTTTCAGTGAAGTTCTATCACAGGTATTCTTATCTCTGCTAATCCCAAACTATTTAAATTGTACATTCTTAGTGATTCATCAGTACAACGTGTAAATGACAAGGATCAGATATGATTTGCATTGGATCAACGATTCTTAATATTCACTGTACTCCTTGAGATTGTTCCTTGGCTGGCTTGCTGTACATAACTGAATACAAGTAGCTATCTTATATAAAACAACCTCGATAAAGAACATTATTTTTGCCATTTAAAGAAATTGGTGGGCAGTTTATACCCAAGCAACCCATCAACATCCTGCAGTCCCTTCAGACTAAAATCTTTATCCATTTACAAACTGACTCATATACATCTCCTGTACAGACTATCGTCTCACCAGTGAAAAAACAAAACAAACCATACCTCAAAAATATTTGCAAAGAGGAAAAATAGCCCCACAAAACCAACCAGCAAATAAATACTTATTTCTTGTTTGCTCAGTGCTTTTGGTACTCATATGTTTACCTTTACAAGGGTATGTAGTGATACGAAAAGGAGGAATGCCTTTAAACTGAAAGAGGAGAAACTTAGATTAGATGTTAGGAAGAAATTCTTCACTGTGAGGATGGTGAGGCATTGGCACAGGTGCCCAGAGAAGCTGTGGCTGCCTCATCCTTGGCAGTGTTCGAGGCCAGGTTAGATGGGGCTTTGAGCAACCTGGTTTAGTGGAAGGTGTTTCAGTATTTCTGAGAAGTTCCTTTTTAAGTAAAAGGGTTAAGAACCATCACTTCTCAGCTGACTGCAGGACAGCTGTGCTTTTTAAGGCAGCCCTTGAACATAGATGCTCTAATGATCCAGGCTCATTAACTAGAAAGATATGTCATTATTACAGCAGGAAACAGACTGAAACATTTAAAACTTAATTAGTGACAATGCAAGCATGTGGTAGGCTGCAAAACTCGGCTTTTCTGTTGATCAAAACTTTAGTGGAAGAAACAGACAGCACTGGCCTCTTCTGCTACTTCAGTTTGCTGGGATATCAAGAAATATTTTTCTATTGTAAATCACAACAGTAAAAGAATTTATTGGATATCTTAAGAAGACTGTTTCTACCCCCTGTAGCCTCACTTCAGTTTTTCACTTACGTACAGCATTCTCATATTGATTATTGGCTGACACAGTTTGAGTTGCTCATGAGCATGAAGTCTTTTTGTTACCATTTGTAAAACAGAGAAAGCTTTTTCATACAAGAATGCATCTTGGGTTTTAAATTACATTTTAATTCACTAAGCCTCTAGAAACTGAAAATTCACTTTCAGAATTGTTGAAGGATACATTCCTCAAAACAGGAGAAATAGCATAAATGATGGCAGAAGAGAGGAAAGCACTAGGTGCAAGAGGAGCACCTTACGGGCTGGAGAACATCACTTTACCTGTCCCCTAAACTTCTGTCACAAACAGACAGATCATCCTGCACACAGAATGGTAATTTTCTGCACTCAGAAGGAACAAAGATAAATAAAGAAAAACAGGAAAAACAAGAGAGGCATGTGGTGGTTTCCACTGAAAACTATCAGGTAAATAAAGTGGAAAGTGGCAGCCTTGTAACACAAAACCAACACATACGAGGCTGCAAAACACCATTAAAGTTTAATCATCTGTCGAAGCCTTTAAATTCTGCTGGTGTCCTCCAGTTTTTGTACTCTACCTATCAAGAGCAGATGCATCAGCTCAGGCTAATTTGGTATGAGTCAAGCATCCCATGTAAGAGTCAGCCCAATGGCCCCACCACCAGAAAGGTATCATCCCCACTTTCACTGGCTTTATGCACAGTTAGCATCACAGGTTATACATTAACGATGGCCCTGCACCAACTGGTGTGGAGCCAAGTCATCCTGCCCTGTGCTGCCAGCCTGAGCAAGGACCAGGACAGACAGCAAGTAGGTTCAGGTACTGCTGAAGAACAGATTCGTTTAAAAACCAAAATACTTCTTTAGAAAGGTTTTGTGCCATTAGTTTCTCAACACATTGTAGTGACAACGCAGAGCAGCTGTCAAATGTTAGGTGGCTATTTTATAATAGCCGTCATACCTGCTGACAGCACTGAAAATTTCTATTTAAGGATTGTAAAGGACAGTGTCAATAGGGTGCAGGGGTAAGCATCATGCTATGCTGAGTAGCCACAGTTACATTCGTCACTAAATTAAGCAGTTTTTAAGCCTATAACACAATATGCTAAACCCTCACCTCAGAAACTCAAGCCAGTTCTTCCTCTCTCCTTCCCATTTTGGCCTCATTCGATTTTTCCATACAAACCTAATTCTGTTTCTCTGCACACCTGGGAAAACAGTTCCTGCTGTATCAGGTGTAGAGAGAGCATGCCTGATGTTAATACTGCAGGCACAAGAGCACATCTGAGAGTCAGACAAATTATCTGAAAAGGATTTATAGCATTCCCAGTTGAAAAGAAACAATGTAAACCATAAATCACAAGATCTAAACAAAACCTGCTTGCAAGTTGCCAGGGCATGAACAAGAACTAAGGAAGACAACCAGACTACAACCTATTTTTACAACTAATTTCCAACTCGTGTCATTAGATCTTTATGCTTTGCCTTACCTGTTCATCTCAATGGTTTACCTCTGGCAGGGTGACAACAAAAGAGAATAAAATGAAGAGAAACAAATCCACTAAATCCAAGCCCACAGTCACTTAAGTCAACTTTTGCTTACAGAGCAGAAGTTCACAGCTCAAAATCAAATCTGCCACACAGCATAACAAACTTTTAGGACAGCCACACTATTTTACTTGGAATAGTTAACAATTACACTGAGGATGGCTAAAACTTCCAAAAGGACCTGAGACACGTAAGAGACAGCATCTACAGATGTGAAATGAAAAACCCATACGGTCAGACTTTATTTTTCATTACGTAAAGCTTTATCATCAGTGGCATCATCCACGTAGGATTAAGTGTGTGGATTAAGAATTAGACAGGATGAGCTGTTACAAACTGAAGACAGACAAGGAGACTGTGCAACTGAATGGAGAGTTCATAGGGATTAACCTTCACCTCAAAGCGCCTTTGCTTGGCCATTGTGCCTCAAACGCTCTAGTCCACGGATAGACATCCAAGCCATATTAGAGATCTACAGCAGTTGACCTGCAGGAGTAGGGAAACTCCCTGACAACCAAGGTAAATTAGCCCACATGAAGCTCCAGGCTCTGGAATCAAGCTAATCTGCTTAGCCAGTGATTTCTGGTTTCTTTACAGCCCATCACTGCAACTGCAGGTAGGAAGAAAAAGGTTTGCATGCGCTAGCTTTCTCTTAGTAGGTAAGGGCAGTCATGCTGAGGGAGGCACCTAGCTGGACAATATGGTGAGGGGGAATATTCTGGTTTCATTCCCACCCATACTTTGCCCTTTAAAGAACAAATACAAGTTTAAGCACATGGTCCAGAGCAGCCTGCCAGCAAACCAGTGAACACCAAGCAAGCATGTAAGCAATGCCCCTCTCATGAAATACTACGCCACTAACACCAGCTTAATGGAAATCTGGGCAGTGTTACTGAATGCTGCCCTTTGCAGCTCACATTGCTCTCACACAAAAATCTCTTATAACACATTTTCTAAGATGCAGAAGAATCCCATTAGCATCTCTATTAAAGGGCTTTGAAACGAAATCTTGGAGTTAACAAGCATGAAACATCAACCACAAAACACATCTAAAATGCTTTTGGTTTCCCTGGAGGATTTTGGCTTTTTTTTCTCCCGCCCCCCCCCCCCCTTGCTGTTTCTTGCTTAACAGCGAATGAAATAATAACAAATGGTTCTGATAATTAAATGCCTCCAGTGTGTGTCTGGAGGCATTCATTTCTTTGCACTTGTCTACAAGTAAAAGAACTGCATGGTATGCTGCAGCAGTTTATTCTTCAAGAGTACTGCTTACGTACTTCCTCAGGAAAGGAAATTATTAAGTAAGTCACCAGATGCAACAGATACTGACATATCTCCATCAACTGGATCATACTTAGGCAAAGAGATATTAACACAACACAAATTATTATATAACAAAATAAGCTGTCCTACATTACAAGAAAAACAAGAGCTGTACAAAAAATGTGCTATACCTCACCTGAAGATATTCCCTAATTATAAATCCCCAGAAGCATAAAGCAATTTCAGCAAATCCTTGTTCACTTCTAAGACAAAACCCACTTCTTCACGCGACAAATCACTCCTAGATGGACTCATAAAGAGGGCTGGGTAGGCTCTGCTGGCTTTCCAAAACAAAAGCAAGAAAAATCAACGAAAGGTCACAAAAGACAGCATGTTGCTTCATGCCTCCAAGCAGATGATGAGTCAGGCCACCATAAGTGACAAGGAAAGTTTAAATACCAAAGAAAACATTTCTTCTTCCCTAATACTAGGGTAAAAAAAGCTGCTGTGACCTTATGATGCTGAGTGTTGCAAGAGGAGAAAATAATTTAAGTCTGTTTTCATGAGCTTTTTGACAAAGTCTAGAAACACGCAATGACTTTGGGAACCTTACGAAACTAATGAAAATGATTCAGAAATATCGATGCCCATCTTCTTACTACTATAAATTAAAAGTAATTACTATTACTTAAAAGTAAGCAATCTTACAATGAAGATTCTCCTCTATTTTCCATCTTACTGAATTCTCCAAATTAGTACCATAGCTGCAATTTACTTCATACGTACTTCTCCATGAGTTGCAGAAAGCTGACTACCTTCCCAGCTATGACAACTCTGCATCTTTCTAGTTCATGGCAGACATATGGTACTAAACCAAAAAAAGAGCACAGCACACTTGCACCAATGAATCTATGTCTTCCTCAAATCAGCTCCCTGTACTTCAGTCCTCCAATGTTTAACAGCAAGGTTTATATCCTCAGCAGGTTATGTTAATATCACTGCATTTCCTATATGGGAAGAGTATGGCTGTAAGAGCAAGCAGATCCAAAAAATACAATTATTCGTTCGAGTAAGCCTCCAAAGTGTTAAAATATCTTAATGGGGAAAAGCAAAAAATCACTTCACACAGATGCCGAGTGATCCACAAGAAATAAATCTTTTGCTGTTTTCTTTTTTTTTCTTAAACTCCTAAATCTATAGCATTGTCTTCTAGCACAAATTGTTGTTATTAGTCACAGAGGCTTCCCCCCCCCCTCCCCCCCATATTTATTTATTTAGTCAAGTTTCTCCAGCCAAGAAATCACAGGCATGTAACCTCATAAGCAGGGAGAACAGATGGATGTTCCCAACAGGTTCTCCTGTACCCCCAGCTCAGCCTCCTCCTCCCAGCACACTCTATATTCTTAAGTGATGAGATAGAGGTTTGGCTGCCAGCACTACTACATGGGCTCAATTTGCAGTGCCCACTCCAGTTATCTGGACTACTCACCCATGTCACAGGTGCCAAATACTGGTGAATTACAATATTCAGGCTGCTCTGCTCCTCTGCTGACAATGCACTAGTACTCCTTCACTGGATAGGTATTGCCAACAGGAATCTTGCCACATGCAGTACAAAGTATGGACTGTAAGACTTTCGAAGAGCAATGTCCTGGTTTTATTCTGCTTCAAATATGGCTCCATGCTGAAGCCTTGCACTTTCTCTCACACCAGGATACAACCACAGAGCTGCTTACTTTCCCTAGGGTTTTTTCCAAGGCATGCAGTACAAGGCACAAGGGGATTCACATGTTCAAGTGGGACATCATAACAATCTTTTTTACAGGAGTTAGCTTCCCATTAAATTCCTATCAACTCTGCATATCAATTTGAGATGCATAAGGCTAATGCAAACTATCAAAGGAAAAAAGCAAATCAAACAAAACACCACAAAAAAACCAGAAAATAAGGGATGGGGTGAATTCAAGCACAGTCCCCAGCAACCTCATGTGCCAAACTACGCAATCAGCAATTCAGCAGTCATAACCCAGGGTTTCAGATCAGGAGCTCATATAATGAGACCTAATGAAGAGCCACCTGCAAGATGTCTGGGTTGCACTGACAATCAGCCTATGATGCTGGCTCTGCCCAGGGGAGAGGCCCAGACAGGCAGCAAGACTTCAGGGGCAGCAGGGGAACTATAAATTCACACCTAGTTTGTGTGCCTGTGTCCTTTTTTTTGGCTCTCTATTTAAATCACAGTTCTCAGAATTACAAGCTCAGGCACAGATGTGTACCTTGGCTATGCTGTAATTCTAACCACACTAGCGGAGCCTCCCTAGTTAGTACTACACATGTGAAATTGGAATGAGGCAATGAAGCCCAAAGATAACTGTATGGCTAAAGTTATCCCAGATGTATGTCATAAGTTAATGTCCCTGTCTCTTGTACCAGTGCCACACTGCAAAGATTAACTGTAGCAGGATATATCTGGTCCGATATTTACATCCTCCATGCTGCAAAACCTGACAAAGTGACTTTTGGACTTCTCCTGTAATGCCTCCAATGGCTTAACTAAAATTTACAATAGAGTAAAACCTCAAACATCTTCAGTATGCCAGCAGTGGAATACTGCTTAATGAAGCAGAAAGCTCTCACTCTTCTATTTTATCTCCTAATTCTGCTCCATGTCCAGTGAACCCCTGTAAATTAGGCAGAAGTACCAACTTCCACCAGCACCTACAACAGGAAGTGGTTATAAGAACAGACTTATGCTTCCTAATTTTCAGGATAATGAAGCAAATTTTCTTTGCTTTCGAGATTTGTTGTTCTTCAATAGGTCCTCTTCTCACCTTACTCTAAAGATATTTCAGAGCAATTGAAAGGATGGGATTTTGAATTTATTTCTTATAATCTCTATATACTTCCTTAATATATGTATTTTTTTTTTAATATTTTGATTTTCTTTTTTGACAGTCAATTCTTTTAAAACTTAGAAGAAACCAACCAGAATTCTGGGTCATTCATTAAAAAACCCCCACATGGCTACTTCTGCCCTAAGATTGCTTTCTGCAGCCCTCAGAGGAACATAACCTAAAGACCTTCCAGTGATACCAAACTATGAAAAGTATTAATTTGTGCACTGAGAACATGTCAGTTGAACTATGCCTATCATCAGAATTCAGATGCTCTTTCCTACAGAAGTACCAGTTCAAGTCACAAGCACATATACAGGTTAAATATTTTAAAATAAAAGATGCCCCCCACCTTTAATCAGACATAAACACTTAATTATGACTTTTTAGAGGCCTGCAATACAGGACTGAAGGGGATCAAATCCCACTTTCTGGTATTGAATCCCACTATCCTGGTAGTTTTGCTTATGAACCCTTTAAAGCAAAGCAAACAAGGAACACAACAAACAAAAAAACCCAGTCCAAGTTAATTCCCTTTTTGTCCTTACTAATTTTACTGGAACCCTTCTGGAACATTTTTACTCTGAATATAAGGAAGTTTTCTTCCCAGCTGACTTACCTTTGTTAATAGGTGACCATCCTTTCTCGTACCGACAGTGACTTCTAAAGAAAACTGGTCATTTTTCCTCTACTTTTTTCCCTTCAACCTTTTGTTTTCAGTGTGGCCCCTTGTACCACTGCTGCACCCTTCATCCTTGGAGCACTTTTTCTATACCCACTTCTTCTTAATTTCATCTTGAATACAAACAATTGGGAATACTTGTGTTCTTCCACACAAGTCTCACCGCCAGGGTTTTGAACCACACACACTGATGAAAATCAGCTCAGCACTTCTCTCTGTTTATTAAAAATGCCTTTTCAGACAGGATGGAATTTGTCTTTTTGACACTTACAGTCATTCCTGTAATTCACTGTCAAAGCCAGGACTTTATCCTCCACAGACAAGCAGCTCCACATACAAAACTAAGGACTTCATCTCACTTCTACTACTGCAACCTTTAATACATTCCAGTTCTTCCCTCATTTCCAGCCCTTGTTTATTGGACAGTGCCTCCCACAAAGTATCCTCAGCAAAATTTATTAGCACGCACCCACTCCCTTATGCCAGGGTAATTAATGAAAATATTATGTACAATTTATTTCTTGATCAACGTCCAAGCCTTCTGGAAAGAGGCACTCCCTTCAGCAGTGCTCAGGCTACCTCATCTTAGCATTACAAGGTTGACAGAGTTTTGGTGAAAATCGCAAGCCTGGTGACCTCAGTGATGACTAGATTACCTAAGGCGCCCAGACTACACCCAAGCTCCGATGCAGCCAGTCAGCCATAGAACAAACTGACCACAACATTACAAGAAAGATCTTTACTCTAAGTTATGGTATCCTATTATTCTCTTGGACTTACCTGTTAACCCCAGTGCTAAATTCCATCTTGGAAAGATGAAACTTAGCAGCCTTTTCTATTCCTGATGCCCTTCATCAGAGCATCATCAACATCTGCACATGCAGAATGGCAGCTGCACTTGCATCTGGAAGGAATGGAGCAGACAATCCTGCAAAACATAATCTATTAGCCACTACACATGTTCACTGTCCTTTCCTGGCTCCGCTCTTCTTTCTGACCAACTTCCTTGCTTCTCCCCTGCTACCCATTGAAAGGGAAATCATTTCACACTTAGCAGGAATGCCGTAGCCAGCTTTGTAACAGATCAACTTGACAGCCAAACTCCTACTTATACACATTCCCACCTAACTCTGCAATCTGTGACCAACATTGCCCTTAATGTCCTGTCTTTGATTGAGATGCCAATTGTATCCAAACAACAAAAGAAAAATCAGATCACACAACTGTGTTCACTGAAAGCAGACAATACAATCAAGCAGTCATTGCAAAATCACTGGGTTATCCTCCCCTCAATATATGCCTTAACAAGGACTTATCATCCGGATAAAGCCCGTAAGAGGTAGCACTGCATCATTTCTGAAACTCTAGGTAAGAAGCCTGTAATTCACATAGCTATTTACAAGCCACAAAGATAGATAACCTCCAGTACCTAATGTCAGCATGAAAAACCTTCTGTGCACAGCAAGCTTTAATCATACTATAGGAAACAGAAGATGGAACTGCAGATATATAGACTGCTTTTACAGGGCATTACAAGACAGGTTTACCCTCCCCCTAATTCCTCATAGGTGCTGATGCTCTTGCGGTCACACAACACAACAAAGCCAGCTGTGCTCATGTCTATATGGCTGTGCTGAGTTACCAGCTGGGCTTAAACCATGTCACTTGGCTTTTTTTCCCCTCTTTCTTCCACACATGCTGTTTGGACCTGTAGGTCAGGACTGCAGGAGTCAGTATCACATTGCCTGTAGAACTGCTAAAACATTTACTACCCAAACACCATGCCTTAAATTTCAGCTTTAGAGCCACAAAAGTGAATAGAACCAGAAAGAACACCTACACATCATAACATGAATTAAAACCACAAGAAAATAATTTCTAGACTATTAGAGGGTTCAGTCACCGTCATAGAGACTGTCATAAGCCAGGCTGGCATCAACATCCCAGCTCTGGTAGTAACTTCAAGTTCACAGGACTCAGCTGACACACAAGGGCCACCCTTTCACAGGGGTAGGAGACAGGGTCTTCTTCCTAAGACTGGACTCATTAGCTTTATTTTGTTACATAAGTGCAACATCACCAACAAGTGTTATTTAATGAAAATCAAAGAGAGATAACATGAAGGTTTGAACTGGCTTTTCCGGTCCCTTGCAACTTTCAAAGCACAAATTCTGCTGCTTCTCAAGAAGCGTTCACCTGTGTATCAGGTACATGTGCTACCTCTTCCCTTCTTCCATTCTCCTCCTCTCTCCCTCTCTTCATACCCTGAGAAAAGATGTCAAGTCATATGAAATGACTAACACACTTACTCTCCTTTGGAACAAACAAACCCAGACCATACAATACCACTTCCTGAATGCCCACACAATCATACTGAAAGCAAAGGCCAAAGTCGCTTTAAAGCCACATTCAAAAGCAAGAGCAACACAGAGTAAAAGAGAAGACTTTATAATCTTTTTAAATTAAATTTTATTTGAAAATAAATATTAAATATTTATTTTAATATTAATTTTAATTTTTCTTAATTTGATTAAATATTGTTTGGATTAAAAAAATGGGGATCTTCACTCTGGGCTGGTAAATAAAACTGCAATATATAAACACTGTCATTAACCATTTTGATAGGCAACGTAGTATAATAAGAATTTTGCCCCAAATGCTGTTTAGCTCAAATTCTTACACTGATTACTTAGCATCAGTTACTGCACATAAGCAAAAAAACCCCACCACCAACAAAATCCTACAACAACAGAGGAAACAAGAACTAGTGGGACAGACTGATTTGTGAAGAAGAAACTGCCTTTTACTAGATGACTGCAGGGAGCTTGGCATAATGGTACTGGCAATCTGATTAGCATGGCTCACTACTTCTTTTATTAAATAATAATCTACAATAATGAACTCTCAGATGATAGAGATTAAATAATTCAATATTACAGTAAATTCAGGTGGTACTAAACACATGACCAGATTTGATTCGTCAAAGAGATTCTAGTGTGTTAACTGATCATCAGGACTGTCCTCTGAATTCACTGCTCCATGTCAGCTATGTGTATAGCCATCACATCAGGGGTGCTAACGCCTATCACTTAATCTCATTTCTGCTACCTTGCTGACACAGTGACACATCCAGACACCTAGCAACAACCTTCCTCTGCATTGGATATAGACAAAATTAAACCCACTTATCAGCCCAAGCTCTCCTCTCCTTTGCATGCAGTTAGATAGGGGCCTCACTCCAGCGCAGATGCTAAAGGTCTTTTCAGAAGGAGAAATGGGTCATTTCAGTGCATTCACAAAAAGCCCCAAAGGAAGAAGCATGTGTTTCAGCATCGCCTTTAGCCCCACAGCCAATTGCCTTTTGCCAGTCATCTACAGTCGGATAAACAGGACACCATCAGCAAAACCTTGGTAAGAGTCCCATGGAACACTGATGGATAGCAGCAACAGCAGCAAGTGCCTTGAGTTCAACCCTTGAAGAAAACACATTGGTTTTCTCAGGTGTTTCATGATACAACCAAGGGAAAAGTCTTATTCTAAACAACATAACAAAAATCTAAGCTTTCTCTTTTGGCAGTCTCACACATACATGAGCAAAAGAAACCATAAAAGCAAAATACGAAAAAACACCCCAAGTAGAAGAGAGCATGTGCTTATAAATTAATCATACTTTCAAACTATTGACTGCTTTAAAAGGACAACTGCATAGATGAAAGCATTGTTACACACCAGAAATCTTATTGCTGCAAACAGAACTAATTCAAACAGAAAAACACCTCACTCATCTTAAATTTTAGGATGGAACAACAGCCATTTATCATGTGGCAAGTTGATGTGATGCATTCATTCAAGAATCTTCTCCAGCCAGGGATGCTGCAAGACAGACTGAGGAAGTTGGGGCTGTTCAGCCTGGAGAAGAGAAGGCTGCGTGGAGACCTCATAGCAGCCTTCCAGTATCTGAA
>JANRGW010020453.1:0-30551 GCA_024733675.1 Psilopsiagon aymara
CAGAGACAGGACACCTGACCCAAACTGGCCAAAGAGGTATTCCATACCACAGCACATCATGCCCAGTATGTAAACTGGGGGCAGTTACCCGGAAGGGATATATCACTACTCAGGTCTAGCTGGGTACCCGTCTGTAGGTCGTGTGCAGTTGTACTCTTTTCCCTTGTTATTTCTCTTATCATTATTATTATTGGTGGTAGCAGTAGTGATTTGTGCTATACCTTAGTTACTGGACTGTTCTTATCTCAACCTGTGGGAGTTGCATTCTTTTGTATCTCCTCCCCATCCCTCTGGGACTGGGGGGAAGAAGAGGGGGTATGAGTGGGCAGCTGCATGGTTCTGGGTTGCCGGCTGTGTTTAAACCATGACAATAATATGATGCAAATTAGAGGACATTATGAAAATTACTTGCATCCTGAATTTGTTTTGGGGAAATCACATGCATCATTGTAGCCATTCACTAAAAACATCTGCTTGGAAGAATCTAAAATCAACTAAGAAAGATTTTCAAGTGTATTAAAAAGAAGTTAAGTCAAGAGTCGGACACTGATGCATAGCTCTTCTTATGATCTGACCTGCAACTATTTCATTTACTCTGGTTTTTACAACAGGGTTAATGGAATGGTGCGTTCAACCTACTGAGTTAAAAGGTATTTCTAAGAGTAGTTTTCTATTTGTAGGATTTCTGATGTCTTAATGAACTCAGTAAACTCATTCAGTATATGATGGCTGGAGTATCAGAATTATGCTTTGTTGACTGCCTCAGTGATTTGATGTTTTTTTGTTCCAAACATCAAATGTACCCTTTCGGCCTTTTCACCACATTTATCTGTAAGTGCTTTATACCCTGGGTTTCACAAATTGCCAGGCATATTTACTGTGGGAGTGTAGCTCTATGCTTCCAATTCTCTTTCCATTTAGAATTGCTAATTAGTTATCTCACAATTTAAGATGGTATGCCGTAGATTGCAAGTTATTTCAGAGTACTTATAAGATAGATGAATAGAAGCTGAAAAACAGGTGTCTGCGTTTTGATTGGATGGTGTGCAAGAAATTAAGGAAAAATAATGATTTCTAAGAAGAAAGCTGGATAGAGATCTTTACCTCAATGTGTAAGCACCTCAACATGTAAGTGCACCCAGTATGTTTGACATTTTAGCAAGAAAGCACAACCACATCTTTTTAGACATTCAAAATAGAACAATGTCAGTGAAAATGTAGGATACCAGCAGACACTTAAGAAGTTGTCTTGTACAAGATATCCTTTATCCTGTTCAAAATTCGAACACTGTGGAGGAAGCTGAGGTCTGAATTACGTAGTCAATTTTCATCCAAGTCTTGAAGATGAACTATGCCCAAATTTGGGCTTCTAAATTCATTGTGTTTTTCTTTCTATGGTTTTAAACAGTTAAAAGCATGATATGCTTAACTGTATGGATTAAAACTCTTGCCTCTAGGACAATTTGTATAGTTTATCAAGTCAAGAAAAGCCTTAAACGTCTGATGTGTAAAATCCTTTTGCATCCAATAATTTCACTAAGAATCAGCTCTTTTTAAAGAGCAAATGTATACAGGGCCAGAGAGAATCTGCCTATTTTTTAATATCATTCCTTCAGCTGGAATGACTCCCAAAAGCCTTGCTGGGAAACTTTCCTGAAAATGACACCTATAATATTCTACCCTGCACCCATTCACAGACAAGTTCTCTCCAAAAATAGAGAGGATAAGAAAGAAATATTAATCTTCCTTTAACCTTTTTAGTTACCTCTAAGGTTAGCCAGCATAATTTTCAAAAGCATAAATCAACTTTTCTCTCTTGTCAATAATCACTCCTTGAAACTTCCCAGAAAAAAACGAGCAAATAAAACAAAAAAAACCCACACAGTAGCTGCAATCTTCTGCCGTTTCTCAGGCTTTGTAGGTGCAGAGCACAGAACTGCAGTTTCTGCCATCTGTAGCTACCCTTTCTGTTCTTATAGAGCATAAGGCTTGAAGTTTAGCTGAAATTGAGACTGCTCTGAAAGCCACAGGAGCCGTGGCTTGAAAAAAATGTTTCCATGACATTCATGTCATTTGCATGTTATCCATGGCATTGTAGACACTTGGGCTGTGTGACTCACGGTGCCTGGGAAATCATTTGTCACCAAAGCCAGAAAGAGACAGATAAATCTTTTGAGTCCTATGAGGTACAGCTGATAGAATTGTTAACTCTGCAATGTTGTTGCATTCCACCACTACTAGCAACAAATTGAACTGAAATGTTGGATTAGTTTAACTGCTGTTACATAGCATATGTCCAGAGCAATTTTGTTTATTAATAAACATTAAATAATTAAATGCTGAGGATTTTCAGTATTGAATTTTTGAGTTTGCCATCTCATTCTGAACAAGAATATTATTTTTCTAGAAAAAAAATCCCATCTCACTTAAAATTTCAATTTCCTTATTTAGAGCTTTATATCAGAATGTCATGGTTTAAACCCAGCCAGTAACTTAGTACCACGCAGCCACTCCATCCATTCTCCTTTCTCTTCACCCCACCCTGCCCCGGATCAGAAGGAGAATCAAAAGAGCTTAAAATCTGCAGATTGAGATAAGAACAGTTTAATAACTAAAATAAAATAAAATATAGGGAACAGTTGGATGCCCCAAAGTAACACATAATAAAAGTACAGAAAACTAGTGCCCTTTTGAAGTGGCAGCTGAAGACCTAAGAGAATGTCTTAGGACGTCAGGAGTAGCATTAAATCCTATGTGTGGGCACCTGAATAAACTCCTCAGTGCTATATAGGTTATTGATTTGTGCTGTCTCACAATCACCAGTTAATGTCCAAAAAAGAGACGGAAGAATCTTTTAATGACTTTATTGGAATATAGGGAGAGTCCACAGGGACATTTCCCTGCAGTGTCTCCCACTTCAATCAGAGAACACAGTCTCTTTTAACCTTATCCACCTGGCCACATGCAGCCCTCTCTCTTTCTCCATTGGCTAAAGTACTTGGGATATGCAGACTTCCCAATGCGCCTACTACAAGTTCTTTCTCAGTATGTACCCTCCCTCCCTTGACGGCCTTTAACTTTCCAGATTTGCAACATTTTGCTTTTTTGCTGATAATACTCTTTTTGCGAAGGCACAACTGTCTGTGTTCCTGTGCTGTTTGCTGTTTACATAATTTCCCTGACCTATGTAAAGACGTCCTTATTCCCTGTTTTCCCAACTTCTCTAATTTATTTGTAAAGACATCCTCATTTCTTGTTTTCCCA
The DNA here is from genome assembly GCA_024733675.1 of Psilopsiagon aymara. Lineage (NCBI taxonomy): Eukaryota > Metazoa > Chordata > Aves > Psittaciformes > Psittacidae > Psilopsiagon > Psilopsiagon aymara. Next base: position 3,265 of record JANRGW010020453.1, read on the forward strand.
ACTTCCCTGATCTATTTGTAAAGTTATCCTCATTTCCTGTTTCCATCCCAAATCAATTGTCTTATAATACGTGCCTAATGCTAACAAATCCTCTCTTTAGTACCCTGAAAAATATATGTTAATTTTGTTTATTTTTCACAAATCTAAACCAGATAATTTTCTCAAAATATGAATTCTGGTTTATCATAAGAGGGAATGAAGAACACTTGCAAAATGTTTACAGCTTCCACATAAATATCACAGGTTATCAGTCTGTTTTAAGATCTGGGCACAGTTTCATAGAGTTTGAGGACATTTCCTCAGTTAAAGCTGCCATTAGTAAGTAAACAAGACATTTGTTGCATCTTCTACAATTTTGATAGCATATCAAATTATTTTGGCACAACAAAATCAAATTACAGTGCAACTTTAGCAAGATAGAATGTCTATAAACATGAAGGCTAAATAAGGATATCAAGAGCATCCTGGTGAACTCTAAAAAGATTTGTAATCAAATGATCACTGATACAGCTCCTGCATGCACTGACACTGGATAGTATGCCTTTATTCAGTGACAATTTGTTGCAAGTAATTCTCTCAAAAAAAGCTCTCCTTGAGCACATTCACAATTAAGTGGGAGTTATGGCTTTTATCTTTCAGCCATTACCTCATTTGGGCAAAATAGCGTCTGTTGCCTTCTTATTACCAATATATGTATAATTCCATAGCTGGCTTTGTGCAAATGTAAACATACATCTTTGAAAATATATAGTCAGCTTTCGGAGGATCATATTCCACAGCAACAGTTGTCTTAGAAAGATTACTAAAAGCAGGATTTATCCCCCTTTTTTGATTTACTTTTTTATGATTGCATCACTTTTTCATGATTAAATTTAGAGGTAAAATAGTTCAAAATTGTGTTAGAGTGATGGTATTCACTGAAGAACTCAGTGAAACTGGATTGTTGGATTAAACACTTCACAAAGTCATTAATGAGCATAGGGAGTGGTGGTGGGGAAAACCCAACACATAAAAGAAAACCAGAGACTAACTGATATGGTAAGAGACTCCACAGATTACTAAAACCAATCAAACATATGAACAGCTCTTTACAAATGGAACTAATACGAATGGAAATGTCAAAGAGAGTTTCATTATAAAAGCCGCTACAAGAAAGTCAAAAAACCTCCCCTACAATATTTGCTATATTTTTCACGCTTCTTACAGTGAAATATTTCCTTGCTACTATGCTTCAGATTTTGACACTAGACTCTTAAAAACAACACATCTGAAATTTTACTGGAAAGTACCTAATATTCATAAAAACAAACTCTCTAGATTTTATTACAACAAGCTTGCTTGCTTGCATTTTTTTATTTTTTAATTTTTTTTTTCTCCTTAACCTAAACATCTTTCTCTGGAAGCTTGGAGAGATAGATGACAGCAGATATGGAGAAATTCAGGCTGGCATCTATCTTAATTGACTAGTGCAATGTCATACTGTTGCCAGTTTTTATGTGTCAGAAGTAGACATAAGAATGAGGTCTAAAATATGTTTGTCAGAAAGATGGTAAGTTGGACAAAACAAGTAGAAGACTTTGCAAACAAAATTATGTGAAAACTTTGAGGATTCCTGGGAAAAGGACATGCCCATTATAGGAATATGAGAAACTTTTTGCAGTTAATATGGAAAAACGGTACACCACATGTTCCCAGATGTTAAGATTCCTGGCAGCTAACTTAGCTCTAGCACAAACCAATATTGCACCACCCAGTGAGTCTAGAGCAGTCTATAAACAAGGCTCTTGCACCGTATATGAGAGGGGTTCATTGTCTGTAGACATCATGACCTGAAGCAAGACCAGACCCAGAAACCATGTACCTACTTCTCCCCTATTAAACAGATTAAAATTTTGATAAGATCAAAGTTCTTGAGAACCAGAATAATTACAAGAATGCAACTGTTTCAACAGCTGTCAGATCTCTTCTGTCAGAAAACACAAATTCAAAGTTGAGTAAAACAGCCAGGAGTACATTGTATGATATCGATGAACACTCAAAAAAAAAAAAAGAAAAATCTGCTGTGCCCTTGAGTAAGTAGCAAGTTTTCAGGCTATAGTGGAGGCAGAATAACCTCATTGGACTTGGTAAGGTTCAACCTGTAGCTTGTGAAAGGCTGATGAGTCCAAAAGAAGGTATTTGTACTCATTTTCCGATGGAAGCTTTCCACTTGGTGTATTCCATACTTTTTTTTCCCCTTTAGTTTCTTCCCAAAAATTTTGAAATTGAACACTCTTCCTACTGTGGAAGGCACATACTTTCCTTTCATTCTTTTTTTCCTCTTTAGTTTTTTATTAAATATATACATTTATATTTACTGATAATGCACATTTGCTAGGTCAGAATGTTTCTTCTCACTACTATAAATGTCCTAGCAAGCTCAGCGACCACAGAAAGATAGCATTTAAAGCTACTTCAGCAAATCATGGCTAGTTTCCTAAGGGATGTTGTTGTAAAGTTTACAAGTTAAAATCAAAAGAAAGAACTTGCAACCTCTCTTCACTTATTCTATTTTTAATCTATAGTTATTACATGAATTGTTTTCAGTAATGTCTAAAATGGCTAAACAGTAGAAGAGTGTTATCCAAATTGCCTCATTGCTCTTTACAGGCAAAGCTCTCCTTTAAGGCAACTGCAAGTTGTACCAGCCTTGATATAAAACCAGTGACATTGTCTTTCTGTGTTCCCTGTCTTCCACGATTGACTTCACATTAGGATGACAAATAACAGTCCTACTGCTTGAAAGCCAGACATTCTGCCCATGTTTTCAACATGTCTGAAATGAATCATTACACATCACACTACAGAAATTAATCTATTTTTTTTTTTATAAGTCCAATAATAATTAAAGAAACACTAAAGATGGGCAAGTCTCTTCCTCACAGTAAGTGCCTTTAATTTCTATATGCATAGTATCACCAATTGTGAATGGCAGAATTGCTACACTCTGAAATATTGTCTCCTTTATTTCCTTAGTTTAAAGAAACTTTCCATAACTTAGTTTCAATAAATCCTATTATTTATCAATTTCAGTGAAAAATTGTATAGAAAAAAAAAAGTAAGCTGAAAAAAATTGCAGTAATGCAATTCTGATATTAACTTCCATTTTGGATGCAAATTTTATTCTTCTTATGTGATATTCTGCCTACTATTTCAGATTCTGGCTATTATCTCTCATTTTGGAGGTTTCGAGAATATGGATGTCTGGGGATTTTCTGACCGCTCTAATTTTACTCTACTCTATTTCACATTGGAAAGTGTGGAAATTTGGCAGTCCAATACTGTTCTGCTGACAGGCAGGGTACACAAAAAAAACAACCACACACTAGCTGTATAACATGCACAGTTTATTAAACAAGCACACTAAAGCAAATAAGCATGCTAATGCAAATTGGGTATATATCTGTATATATACAGTATATAAGAAAGCAAATCATATTTATATGTATAAAATAAAGTATGGAGGAAAATTAGCAATAAATCAAATCATTGAGGCATAGAGAGAATAGTGATTACAAAGGAATACATCACCAATCACCACTGAATCATCATTCAGGCCCACACTTCAAACTGGGAAGCTCCGCTGTAGCTGATGGTAGGATTCTCAAGTAATTGCGAAAATTCCTACACAGTGCATCCACTCATAGTTGATGCTCAGATTTGGCTGCAAGAGGGTCCCGCTTTTGTACCCTTAGAAAAACAACCAGCTTTATGCCATATCTGTAATTGTTTACTCTGGGGCCGTGTAGTTTCTTATGATCTCACTATTGTCCATGCTGAGTGTGTTGGATAGATGTCCCAGTGTAGCCAAGAATAAAGGTCCTAGCACATCTGCACCCCTATGTTTTCCTGCCTCTTTCCAACAGTCATGATGAACACACACATATATACTCTACCAAATATACTTTGAAAAAAGATTCCATAAACTTTGATATGTATCTCAGCCATGAGAGGGAATCAACACTCAGCTAAGCTCCCATCTGTTACAAATACTGATACAGAAGGCAAATGTGGAAGAAGAGAAAAGGGATGGAAAAGGTATTTCTGATAAACTTGACAAGATGATTTTTACAAAAAGTTCTATATTCTGTGTAAATTCTTGTCATCTTTATATGGGAAGTAAGTCATCCAGAAGTATTTTGAAGTGTGTTTACTACTGTTTCAGAGAAAAAAGTCTGACATCTGAGATCCACTTTATAGATTAGGTGAATGCAACTAAGATATCTGAGGGGATTTTCTTTCTCTAATTCACATATATATATGAAAAAAAAAAAAGTATTCTCATAAATAAGTTTTAAAACTTTGTCACCAACTTTGATCTCAGAACCTTCAGTTCAGTTCTGAGTAAGAATCCAAGTCTGAAATATGTAAAAATCAGAAAGCATACAAAAGTACAAAACCCATAAACCTAATATGTGTCTTCTTCAGGCTTACCAAATGTGGGTGATTTCTTGTTAGAGAATGGACATGTGCCTGTTCCGAATGAAAGCAACTACTCGCAGCTGCCATGTAACAGAGATAACTCCTGGTTACCTCTGTGCAGCCGACCATGGAAAAGAAGTAACTCCCAGATAGCTAAAGAAACAAGAATGCAGGCCTGGAAGATAAGAAGGAGCTAAAATAAGGAGGTTGATGAATTGGACTGTAGATCTTCCTTGTTCACAAAAACCACACTCGAGGTTCTCATGAAACATGTTAACCAACAGTATACCTGTTGCTAAGTTAATGTAACCAATCATAGAAAGACATGTAATGTTAGGGCTGTAAGCCTAAAGTTTATAAACAGTATCTTCGCAAGAAATAAATGGCTTTGGTCTAATCACATTGATTTCTGACTGAGTTCATCGCAGCAACCAAATAATTTCATTCTGTAGAATTTAATCCTCAGCTTTTATGAATATGGAAAACATTTAAACTTAAAAACCAGAAAATTGGTAGATAAATTTAAGTAGAGAAAAAAGTCCATATTTTCTGGATGCTCATCTCACATATTTTTCCAAATAAATTTTACATTTCTACGTGTCATTGAATATTCTTTACAATTTCTCAGTGAATTAACACTTTTTAGTCTAATGCAATAGAACAGGGGACAGGGCTGTTTGTTGCTTTTTTCCCTGGGAATTCTGGCATTTGCCCATCAAGTTGTGACTTAAATGGGAGATATTTTCTGTGGATTTTATAATTACCATGATTATTTATGAAATACATCTGTTGACAAATCAGTTAAAACTAGTGTAATCACTACTTTTGATTTCACCTTTCCATTAGTGTTTGAAACACTTATTCATGACATGTCATTTCTGTATTGAATTCAAAGAGATTATTGATGCAGTTAAAATTTCACATTTTTCTTTGAAAAAAGGCAACAATTTAGTAATATGTATAATTTTATTAATATTAATTTCCTCTTCTAGTTTTGTTGCTGCGTGTTTTATTGAAGACCTTCTTCCCTGTGTTTTAAATGAAAATGTCAAGATATCTATATAGGAGCAAGAAAAGATCATTACAATGTAGCTGAGTCTTTTTTCACCTCAGACACCTATTAAAGTACTGATGAAGGGGAAAGGATAACTCCTTTCATACAAAGGTCTCGTGGTAGTGAGGGGAAAAGATGAAGTGGGCAAAAGCACAACATTTCATCATACTGCAAACAGAATTAGCAGAAATTTTTGAAAATATGTGATGAAAGAGAATGAATTCCAATGCATATTTCAGGCTTTATCCAAGCCTTTTTACACCTCCAGGTTTTAATGGATTCCCTAGAACCTGTATATAACACAGAGATATATCAGAAAGAAGCTCTGAACAGACACCCTCCTGTCTTCCAAAAGCACAGTTGTTCACTTCAGGATAATTAAAGTCTCTCCAATATACAAATTACATGAACTGTGAAGAATAGAAGAGCACTGCCTCTCACTTCCAGTTCATTTTTTGTTACAAACTAAAACATCATCACTTAAAGTGTAATAGACAACAGATCTATTTTAGCACAGGCATATCAAGCCTCTTCTCTTGTACTGCCATTCAGCACAATTTCCATGAAGTATGAAAAAAAAAAATAACAACAAAAACCCAAATATTGTCTCATTACCTGGGTGACTCTGAAATAAGCCTTCTGCATTCTAGATTATTTTTAGTTTCTTGTTGTTATATGTTACAGCTGCAGGGTCTTGTTGATTGATTGTCTTGTTGCTGTGGACTAGTGCAAGCCTATTTCTCTCAGTTCAGGGCAATCCATTACAGGTCCTGAATAAAAGAGCAAGCTTTGTACATGCATCCTATGGGAAAGATGATATTTTAGAAAAAGTGGCTTTTAGAATTGCAGTCTTCACCCTGAATAAATTATAAAGTATGACTTTCCAGGAGCCAGTGTAGATAGGAGTGCACTTATATAAAAGAGCTTTATCTTGCATTAATACTTTGGTGGAAGGCATATATTAATATGTGGTACAGTCTTATGAGTTTTTTTTCTAATTAAAATCCTCTCCTTGCAGTATATAAAAGTTGAGCAGCATAACAAGAGATGAAGTATTATCTGGAATTCATAAGATAGAAATGAATCAATTTATTTCAAATGTTTTCAGCTACTTAAATAGGTGGGTCATTTCTTTTGACATGCAAGAACTAAACCAGGTTTTAAAAAAACCCTGTAATTCTTCTCCTTTAATGACACTATTTAAAACCACTTAGAATATGACTATATATGATAAATATCAGTATCAAATAATTTGTTGCTGTTCTTTCTAAATTTAGTTAGACCTTGGCACTGTTAGCTTATGAGCTTTTGTGCTGACATCTGATACCACTTTTATAGGCTTATGAAACTAAAACGTGACAGAATCTTCTTCTAATATTGTCTCAAAGATCCAAGGGCATTTAAACCTGTAAAATAGATCAGATGCAATACAGTATTCTTTATTGGTATACATATATATGTTGCTAAATAAAATGTTATTGACATGGTCAATTACCCTTCTCCCTAAACAGAATACAGGATTTTTTGATGTTTGGGAATCATACATCCCAGCGATGTGCTCATGTTGACTTCTTTGTAGAATTACTATATAAATAATAAAGACAGTTTACAAATATAAAACCAGCATACAACTTTTAAGACCCCTTTATAGGCATAAATATGTTGAGAAAGATTCCATAAACTCTATCTGCTTAAACATTAGTCTGACTTGCATTTTAATATTTTCAGCTTTTCTCATTCCTGTTTTATTTATTTTATACATTTTTCTCTCACTTTTATGAGATTGATTGTTTTTTCAGTGGGCAAGACTAAAATCAATCATTGCTCAATATGTATGATGCCTTGAGCATAACACCATCCTATCTGGAATACTTTACAGATTTATAAAGTATCGTACTTTATTTGCAGGAGGACTATACTTCCCCATCATAGGTATTTATTTACTGATTTTACTTTCCATAAAAAAATATTTTTTGAATAAAAATTTCAAAGGCCCCTGTCATATACTACAAGCCAAACACAAATGTAATAACTTCACTTAAAACCAGAAAGAAAACACAAAACATCCAGTTCTCCGTGCACATATCCTTCTCTTCACGATAGTCTGGGTTGCACATTGTCATGAATGGGTGATTTAGAATGCTTAAAGCACCACTGACAAAGGTATTAACAAAAGTGGTTTTAATATGATGTTATAAAATCGAGTTCAATGGCTTGGTTCACTGTACTACTGGACAGCACAATCATCTGAACTATGATTCAAAACTACCAAGACACAAATTAAAGTCACAGTTAAAATTAAAGACACAGCCAGAGTCATCATATTACAAGGTTGTGTACAACATTGGTCACTTAGCCACTGGTTAAAGGTCTCTCTACTTTGAGGAGCAACTGTGAAAGGCGTCCCAGGATCACCTCCTTCGACCTGCTACCAGAGAGAGGAATAAGAATATGGGACAGAAACAGCCCAACAGGCACCAAAATTAGGGAAGAAGGTGAGAAGAGGTGCTTCAGGTAATATAGCATAGACACCATGAAGCCAGTAGTATAGAAAATGGTGAAGCAGGCTGTCCACCTGCAGCCCATGGATATCAAGAGTGAAGCAGATATTTACAGGCAGATAGTAAAGGATCACAAAGTGGAGCACAGAGATGCCTCAAGAAGACTGACACCTTGGGAAAACCTCGCTAGGGCAGGCTCCTACCAAGAGAAAGGAAGAAGCAGATGATTTAGATGAGAAAAGCTTTCCTGGAGTAATGTTGGTGCTGTTAAAAGTTTCTCTCAGCATGGTTTTTGCAGCCCATGTGTCTCTGGAGCTGTAAGCCTTGAGGGTCTCTGAAACCTACCTCTAAGACTGACCCTAATTTGAACAGGCACCATAGAAATGAGCCCTACATACTTAGTACCATGGAAAGCCCAGATGAAAAAGGTGTAGAAGGAGTAATATTGGTGCTGTGCTAAGCTCCGCTTTGCATGACTTTTACAGCCCCAGTGTCCCTGGAGCTATAGTCTTTGTGGATCCCTGAAAGATAACCCTAAGCCTAATGCTGATTTAAGCTGACATGATAGAGATGAGGCCTACTTTTCTACCATCATGGCTTGCCCAAATGAAAAAGGTACGGAAGGAGTAATGCTGTTGCTGTGCCAAGCTGCCCTGGGCATGTATTTTGCAGCACCTGTGTCCGTGGAGGTGTAGAATTTGTGAATCTGTTAACGCTAACCATAAACCTAAACCTAATTTAAACTGGCACCATGGAGATGAGGCCTACATTGGCAGCAACATGGCTAGCCCAGATGAAAAACTGGGAGTAGTAATGCTGTTTCTTTTCCAAGCTTCCTTGCTGGTACCTTTTACAGACCCTAAATATAACCCTAATTTTAGCCACCACCTACAGATGAGGCCTACATCCCCAGCACCACGGCTGGCTCACATGATAGAGGTATGTAAGGGGTAATGTTGGCGTGCCAAGCTTCCTTTTGCATGCCTTTTACTGCCATAGTGCCCTTGTAGCTATAGTTTTTGTGGATAGCTGAAAGCTAACCCTAAACCTAACCCTAATTGAAGCTGGCACGGTAGAGATGAGGCTTACATCCCTAGCACCATGGACAACCAAACTGAGAAAGGTTTATAAGGAGTAATATTGATACTGTGCCAAGCTCCCCTTGGCATGCCCTTACAGCCATAATGTCCAAGAAGCTGTCATTTTTATGGATCTCTGAAAGCTAACCCTAAAACAAATTTAACCTGCCATTGTGCAAATGAGGTCTACATCCCGAGCACAATGGCTAATCCAAACCAGAAAGGTGTGGAAGAAGTAATGGTGCTGCTGTGGAAGTTCCCCTTGACATGCCTTTTACAGACGCAGTGTTCATGCAGGTGCACTCTTTGTGGATCTCTGAATGGCAACTCTACCCCTAAACCTAATTTAAGCCAGCACCATAGAGATGAGGACTACTTCCCAAGCGCCATAGCTGGCTCAAATGAAAAAAGTGTGTAATATTGATGATGTATCAAGATCAACTTGGCAAACCTTGGCTTAAATCCCTTCATAGTTTGCCTGTATCTCTTTTTCAGTTGGGGTATAGCTGGCCTCAGATCCGTTGCACCCCCGACTCTAAAAGCTGAGAGGTCAACCTCAAGTCTCCCCTGGAGCTTTCTGTCAGAGGTTCCAGGTAGCATCATTCTCCCTGGCTGCGGTGTAGAGTAGATTTTTCACATCTGGCCCAGTCCAAGCTGGTCCAAGGGCTACTGCATGAACTATCTCTCGTTTAATTTGTTCAAAGGCTTGTTTTTGCTCAGGGCTCCATTTAAAATCATTCTTCTTCCTGGTCACACGATAGAGAGGGCTTACAATCAAAGTGTAATTTGGGATTTGTACTCTCCAGAACCCCACAACACCCAAAAAAGCTTGGGTTTCTTTCTTATTAATTAGTGGAGACATTGCTGTTATCTTGTTGATCACATCTGTGGGGATATGGCAATGTCCATCTTGCCATTTTATTCCAAAAAATTGAATCTCCTGTGCAGGTCCCTTGACCTTACTCCATTTTATGGCAAAACTGGCTTTCGTCAGGATATGGATTATTTTCCTCCCTTTCTCAAAGACTTCTTCTGCTGTATCACCCCACATGATAATGTCATCAATGTATGCAGGTGTTCTGGAGCTTGCCCCTGTTCCAGTGCAGTCTGGATCAGTCCATGGCAGATGGTAGGGCTGTGTTTCCACCCCTGGGGCAGTCAGTTCCAAGCGTAGTGGACACCCCTTCAAGTAAAAGCAAAGTGGCATGCACTCTGCTGCCAAAGGAATTGAGAAAAATGCATTGGTGATATCAGTTGTGGCATACCACTTGGCTGCATTTGACTCCAGTTCATACTGAAGTTCTAGCATGTCCGGTACAGCAGCACTCAGTGGTGGTGTGACTTCATCCAGGCCATAATAATCCAGTTAGTCTCCACTCTCCATTAGAATTTCTCACTAGCCATATGTGGCTATTAAAGGGTGAGTGGGTCCTACTGATCACTTCTCGGCTCTCCAATCTACAGACCAGTTTATTGATGGGAATCCGGGAGTCTCAGTTGGTGTGATATGGCCACCAGTGCACTGTTGTAGTCGCGATTGGCACTTGTTTCTCTTTGACCTTCAGCAACCCTGCAACAGACTGTCCAAGAAAAAAGACAGCAGGAGAAAGGATGAACTGAAGGACAATGAAGATGAACAAAGATTTTTATGAAGCAAACAATCACAAGAACTAATATGGTATCCACTTGTATATATATGTGATATAATGGTAAAAAGCCAGTGCAGCTTATACAGTATATGCAGGAGCATTTATTTTAGACTAGGAGTTTTCAGCATGGAAAACAGAAAGATAGGAGGTTTAGAAGAGAGATAAAGTAATTAATGACATAGGAAAAAAAAACCCAAACTTATAGGGAAATCTAGATACCATTTCCCATGTTGTCTTTTGTGACAAAAAAAAACCCAAACAAACAAAAAAAAAACAACAACAAAAAAACCCTACTTCCAGACAATACTATATTAAGTATAGTGCTTTGCCTTGAACCCATTGAGAAATATTGAAGTAATGCTGTATGCACACAACCTGTAGTTCAGTGAGGGCCTATGTTACAAATTGCTGCAAACTCACAGGGCATTGAAGTAGTAACAGCATCCAGTGCTCATCCTGTTTCTCAGATTAAAACTGGACAGCCAGAGAGTACTATTTTCTGTTTCTTGTCCTGGTAACACCCAAGAATCTTCATTTCCAGCAGGAATGGATGAATGTGCTCTTAATGTTTTAGTACTTTTTTCTGGCTACTACTAATTTTTTTTTTAAAAAGATTAGCGGGCCAGTGTCTTGACAAGTCAGGAACTTCCGGGCACTGAAGTATGCCAAATGAGATCATGCAGTCTCCCACTGGTTTATACTGCCTGTGAATTCAACAGAATAATTTTGTTTTGCTTATCAAGTTGACCTTGTCTGTCAAATTGCAGGACTATATAAGAGAAATTATATGGTGGAACAGTGATAGGCTAAAATTATGATCCACAATGGGGGTCATTAAAGGAATAGAATACCTCTAGCCCTTACAGGTGAAACTATATTCCTCATTGAGTCACTGAGCTATAGGGGATCCTTTTCCTTAAGCAAAGCTTACCTCTACTGTCATCACGCGCTCACCAAAACCTAGGGTTTCACTTTTGTGGTGGTTTAAGCTCAGCCAGCCGTGTAATTCACTCACTCACTCCTGCCTCTTTCTTCCCCCCCTGCTCCCAGAGGGATAGGGAGGAGAATCAAAAGGCTGTAACTCCCATGGGTTGAGATAAGAACAGTCCAGTAACTGAAGCATAACACAAATCACTACTGCTACCACCAATAATCCTAATGACAAGGGATATAAAAGGGAAAGAGAATACAACGTCTCACCACCAATATCCAGCCCAACCAAACAGTGAACCCACCCTTCCGGGTAACTGCCCCCAGTTTTTACATCCTGAGTATGATGTGCTATTTTATGGTGTACCTCTTTGGTCAGTTTGGGTCAGGTGTCCTGTGTCTGCTTCCTCCAGGTTTCCCCTCCTCCCTGGCAGAAGATGAGGCTCAGAAAGTCCTTGGTCAGACTAAACATGACTGCAACAACTAAAAACATTGGTATTATCAGCGCTGTTCCCCAGCCGAAAGTCAAAAGCACAGCGCTGCACCAGCTACTAAGAAGGAGAAAAATAACTGCTACTGCTGAACCCATGACAACTTTGTAAACTAGAATTACAACAGGAAAGGATAGGTTTTCAATGTATTCATGTTCAGTAGTCATCATCTTGTGTGTATGTTGTTTACTACACTTATGGTGTTGGACTTGCTTATCATTCACTGTTACTTCCATTGCATCTAACTCCATATAATGTATGTAATACCGTATCTATATAAAAAGTAACTAAATATGTTAGACTGACATAAAGAGTTGTAGCTTAAATTAAAAATATGTTCTGATACTCAGATGCATTTTAAATTTCCTGTTTACGATATATTTTAACATATGAGAGGACAAGTTAGGAAGAGAAACATTTGCATTGTGTACAAATATTCCTTTAAATGTCTCGCAAGAAACAAAATTGGAAAAATCAAACTGCTTCAAAAATCACAAGCCATAATTTATAAAGAAAGACGTAATCTTACATACAGAAAGCCAGGTCTGTAGTTATTTTTGTGCCTTCTCCTAAACTATCAAAACCCCATTCTTATTTTGCATTAGTAGTGATTATAGAAGAAGGAGGGAAGTTAACAGCTGAAAGTGTGAGGAATTTTCTATTGCACATCTTCATTTCTAAACCTGAATAGACACTTGATGTGCTGGCAGATCTGATCCTCACAGAAATCAAGCATCTCCCAGGGCCTTGCCCTGGGTTCAGCTGTAACAGTTATTTTTCTCCTTCTTAGTAGCTATTGTAGTGCTGTGTTTCAGCTTTAGTCTGAGAACCCTGATAACACACCTACGTTTCAGTTGTTGCTAAGTAATGTTTACCCTGATCAACAATTTTTCAGTCTCTCATGTTCTGGCAGTGAGGAGGAGCACAAGAAGCTGGGAGGAATCAAAGACAGGACACCTGACCCAAACTAACCAAAGGGGGCATTCCATACCACAGCACTTCATGCCCAGTATATAAACTAGGGGCAGTCACCCAGAAGGCCCAGATTGCTGTTCGTGTCAGCCTGTGTATCAGACAGCAGATGGTGAGGGTGAGAAATTGTATAGTTCATTGCTTGCATTTGTTGGGTTTTTTTCCTTCCCTTTTTAGTTTTATATTCTCTCCCCTTGTTATTTTCCTTATCATTATTATGATTGGTGGTAGCAGTAGTAGTTTTGTATTATACTCTAGTTACTGGGCTGTTCTTATCTTAACCCATGGGGTTTACATTCTTTCGATTCTCCTTCTCATCCCACTGGTAGCAGGGGAGAAAAAAGGTAGAGTGAGCAGCTGCACCCTTCTGAGTTAGCAGCAGATCTTAAACCAGGACAGCCTGAAAGACAAAATGTGACCGATGTTTGAAAGATCTTTCAAATCCAGAGTTAAGGTCATCCAAGTTAAAGGAAGCGTATATTACTCTCTGATGTGATTAAGACTATCAATCCAAATAAGCCTGAGTTTTAGAGAAAACTGTGTAAATTCTGCATTATTTTATATCTGGGTATCTCAAGGACAGTTTTAAAGTTGTCTAAAAAGTATTCATTTTTACATTTAGGTGAAAAAAGACATTGAATTCTAAAATTCTGCAACACTTCATCAGCTGGAGAGGAAAATCACTTCCTCAGGTTCCATCTGTATGTCTCCCAATGAAATACTGAAATTCTGTCTTAAACCAAGGAATTTGTTTTAGCACTATGTTTCACAGAGAACAGATGAGACTTAACATTAATGCTGCTGCTATCAAACCAATGAAACTGGTTTCTTGTCAGAAATAAGAGGAAATGTACACTGTAATAAAGAAAAGTTGTCTTTGCAGAGAACTTGCATCTGTACCCCAAGGCAACTTCCATTCACACTCCTCCATCCCCCTATAACAGATCACACCAGGCATGAGATCGCCTGACTTGCACAACCATATTATTCATGCCTGAAACCTGCTGGAACCCATATTCTAAGGGCTCTCATGACCAGTTTTAGTTATAATTATTTCTCCCAAAAGTCTGTAATGTAAGTTGGCTGAAGTAGCAGCCAGGCTTTGGGGGTTATACAAAAAGACTCAGAATGGGGCTGAGCACATGGGAGAAAGTAGGGGAGAAGGGTGAAGAGAAACACAAGCCTGACTGTACCCAAGTAATTAGAGAATTCATAGAGACATTTATGGTTCCCACACTCTGCTTCTAGAAAAAAATTCTTTATTATTTGAAGAGCAGCAAGTAAAATACAGAAGGAGTCTTGAAAGTCAGAACTGGAACCCAAGACTCATTCATAGTCTGCAGGTCTCTGGTCCTTTGTTCAATAACCGTTTGAGACTTTTTGTTCCATACAGCTTTACTGGCAAGAATAATGTCTTACTGTTTTAATGCTTACATTCTTTATTGGTTCTAGCTTTGTAGCAATTACATGTTACTTGTTCTCACTGGGTTTCAATAACTACTGTGCCTCTCTAATCTAAGACTGTAGCTTTTAGTAATACAGCAGTTCCATTATCAATGACTATAATTAGAATTATGTCTCTATCTTTTTAATGGTGTTGGTTTTCTTCCCTGATACCCCTGTAAATCAATATTAGTGTGACTATTTAAATATATAAAAACTATACTTAGTCTATTTGAAGTGCTAGATGAAGCTTGCAAAGCTGTTCTCTTATTCATTTACTCCTCCCAGCCTAGTTGAGTTAAAACCATAGAAAATGCCAGGTTTGTGATTTATTCTGAAAGCTTTTAGCTTTAATAGCCAGTTGCTGTATGTTATATTACAGCTTTTTGTGAGATAGTGAACATATATGTTCCTGACCTGCATATGAAAAACATGCACTACATGAGTGAATGGCATATTTTAGAAGAAGGGATGAAAGTTGGAAAATGCATTTAGCAGGTACTTTATGAAGAAGCTCCCCTCCTACCTTTAATCTCTCGCTTCTTTCTGGGGAAAAAAAAAAGAAATACAAACAAACCAAACCAAAACAAAAAAAAAGCCTAACTGTCTAAGGACTCAAAAAGTAAATACTGCTTTTTTTTGAAGCCTCTTTATCACCTTTCTGTTTCCTTTTATTATTTCCAGGAAATACATTTATCTTTTAAGCATACAGGTGAGAAAATGCTTAAATACATTTCAAAAGCAAACAGTGTGATATTTGAAAGGAATCGTGTCCAACAAGTTTCTCTGGACAAGCTATTATACACACACATGTTGTTGTCTTTGTTACATTTGATGATGCAGAGATTGCTACAACAAATGCAATGATAGGAAAATACTTCGCTCATCTGAAAAATATCTTAGATTTTTTGAGGAAATTTGTGCTATGCTTATTTAAGCAGCCCTTCCTATTAATGTCTTTGAGTTTGTCTTCATGGATCTTTTACCCATTTACAGGTAATTCTTGTTTGTCAAAGAAATCGTAGGTAAAGGCTCCACTAAAAATTTGGATTTAACACACAATTAACCCAAAAGAAATCCAAATCTTTCTTCAGAAGATGACAGGACCAATTCTGCAAAATATCATGTGCACTGCATTCAGCCAGAAGTTTACTTCCCTTGGGCTCAGCTGGATGGTTTATGGGACCATAAATAAAATCTTTGAAGGACCCAGACCTCGTTTAAAAGTGAGAATAAGAAAAAAAGTGCTGTGCAATGACCTATAACCTGGGGCAGAATTTTTTGGCTATACCTAAGCTATCCATCATTGATCTGTCACTTCTAGGTGGTGTGGTTCTTTTGCATTTAGTATAGTGACTGTATTACAGCATGGTAAGGAGACATAAGGAGCTAAAGAAGATGATTATTCCTTTGTTCATGCTTTATCGCTGAATTGAACAGTTCGAAGACCACTGGAACTTACACAAGAATAGCAGCAGGAGTTTATGGATAGAAATGAAAAATAACCAGCTAATTTCAGTAACAGATCAGATCTGCTCAGATGTGATATGAATTTGTACTTGAAGTACCAAAGACATTTAGAATACTGAAAATCTTGACATGCAGAGAAGGATCTAACGACACAATCTCTACTGACTTTGATCAGTTCTTAAGGAACATCTGGGATGTATTTAGGGTACGTCTAACAAAGGCAAATGTTAACTCTGAGAAACCTATTTCTCAAGGTTTCTCTTCTAAGTAATAGAGGAGAACAAAAAAATGCTAATAGTGGATCCTAATAATAGCAAGAGAAAAGCAAATACTTACAGACAAGAAGCTCAGTTAAAATATCAGAGTCAAGGCTAAAGAGAAAGGACATTAACAGGGGAAAATAAGATTTGCAGAAAAGATATTGAAGGGAAGACTTGAGAGTAGAATGAGAAAGTTTTTTGACATCTAGGAGCTATTGATCAAAACTTGTTTCAAAGATATAAAGAAGCTGAGGCATCAAAATACCTGTGAGTTCCCTTGGTTTCATTGACATCTCTACAAAGTTATTTTCTAAGCAAACCCAGGCATGCTCAAAAACCCTCAAACGCCTTTGTGCTCCGTGATGCATTCACCATAGGCCTTGGAAGATGCAACATGCACCTGTCACCTCTAGACTAGGATCTTCTCTGAGCATTTTGGGGAGCACTCAGGAAAACAGAAGATGCTTGAGAAATGTGACACCACACACTAAACCGTGTCACTCAAGACTCCCTCCAACTTGCCCCAAAAACTACCAGCGAGGGAGCATTCACAGCTTCCTTGGGCAGAGTGTTCTAGTGCCTCAGCACTCTCAGAGTAAAGAACTTCTTCCTTACATGTGACCTAAACTTCCGCTGTTTAACTTTGAACCTATGGAGAACAGGCTTTCCTATTCACCTTTGAGGTTAACTGAAGGAATTATAACCGAGGTCTTGAATTTTACTTAGTTAACTAATGTATGGTTTGTTATTTTTTTTTTTGTTTGTTTGTTTGTTTTTTTTAAAATATCAGTTTGTACAAGTGCTATTTTTAATTTGATTTTAAAGAGTATGTTGTATTTCTGAATTGCAATTGAAAGTATACAACTTACATTTGGAGTCTTTTCTATTTTTCCCTGTCCTATTCACAGTCTGTTTTCTATTAGAGTCTTGAGTGCATCACGGCATTAAACTTCTGCTGTTTGTTACAGATAGTAGGATCTGGAAAAAATAGTAGTATACAGATAGCAGTTGAAAAAGTATATAATTAGCTTGCTTCCTGATACTCATACGTTAGTAAATTTGCTTTCTGTTTTCTTAGAGGACATAAAGTATGTTTCATCTTATTTCAGTTGTACAGTAACAGTGCCTATCACTTTTACTTTTGTTTGCCAATATATTAGAGAGTAGCAATATTTTTAAGTTACAGGTCCCACAGAGCATCTCAAAATAGTAGAATGGCAACAAATAAAGCTCTGCTTTCCTAGAAGACTATGAAAGATGTTCATTTGTTCATCCAGGTAAGATTAAAAAATAATGTACATCAATCCTGGGGTTTGTGAAATCCTAAATATTTTCAACTATTCTGTAGGGGGCAGCAGAATCTAAACAAATATTAAAGTTGGGATGTGGGGGGAACAGAAATGCTGAATTGTTTGCTTTTCACTGTATGTAAGTAGGTAGCAGTGTACCTGAACTGCTACAAAATTAGCAACACCCCCTAATTATGACTTTTTAAATTAACAAACACAGGTTGCTGCATCTCTTTTTATCTAATCTCTTATTTTATATATAAAATTACTGAAGCTGAACAAAACCAGTGAGATAGATAAAATTAATACAGAAATTGTTTTTTCCTCCCTTTGGGCAGAAAACATGTAATTTACAACGAAAATTCAGTTATATATAAATATTTATGAAACTAAAAAGTCAAACAATATCAGTGAGGTTTTGCGTATGTAGCAAAAATAATACTAAGCTAGACTATTTGATTAATTATTAACATTTTCACTGCATCCCATTGGGGAACTTGTTCTGGAAAGGGAACACTTTGCTATTTGTTATTGTCCATAATTAATTTTTATATTGCAAGCTAGAACCTGACTAAAGGAAATCTAGTTTTTAATCATCCTATAATAGAGATAAGTTCTATGTTTTCTGTCATGAAAATAGTGGAATTAAAGGTACAATACAAGGACATGTTCTTCTTCCCCCCACTCTTTGCAGCAAGGTTTTGGAAAAAAGAAATTAAGAAAATAATGGGGTTATATTATCTTTATATACTGTGGGAAGAATCCACCCTGGACATAGGTTTAAATGACATTACTTCAAGGGTAAAATTTTTCATTTAATGAGACATCCTAATCAACTCTATTTAATCATGTGACCTGAAAATTTTAGAACATATTATCTTTCACTCTTACAATAGTGCGTCTTGGACAAAATATATTGGCTGTGTAGCTGCAAATGATTAATTGCAAGCAGCATCTGCAGTTCATATCCTTCTGGTTTAGTCTTCATACAGTGATTCGCAGAGCTTTTGCAGAATAATGTATTAGACTTTCATTATTTGAGTTTTCTGGGGTTTATTTATTTCTGCATCATTTAAGTTGATTAGAGTTCTGAAAACACTAAAGAGAAGGTGAAAAAATTAGGATCATGCAATCATAGAATAGTTGCGGTTGGAATGACAAGAACTACCACAATTTAAAACCAGCAACAGAAGAGGCAGCAACAACAAACTTGTACACAGTAAAATAATATCAAGATGACACAGTACAGCTACAACACAGTTTACAGATGCTTCTAAAACATAGGAATCAGTACATCGCAACAGAGATTTCAGCACTCTAACATAGCAAAAATATCACACAATTGTGAATTAAAACAAAAATGTTAAATAATGATCTACCTATAAAATGACAAACAATTCTGAGCAATGCAGTGGGAAGCAGATATAAATGCTTATATCTCAATTTAAGTATCTAATGCTGTGATGACTGCTAAACTGCCTTCCTGCACTTACTCTAATATGAAATTATTTCTTTGGAGCTCACAAGCTTTCTTTTTTCTCACACTTTTGAGGTTTCAAATAAAACATTAGGATGCCTTGCATTGCAGTCATTTTGTAGTCCAAGGCAGTGATAGAGAACTTCAGGACATCTGTAGAGTCAGTTAGCTTAATCGTCACAACGGATTTTAGTTTCCCTCACAGAACAGGTATTTATCCATCCAGAAATGAACTTTGAAAGGAATAAACAGAATGATTTCCACAATGCAAAGATAACATTTTTCTCCCTCCATATCTTACATAAGATCAGGCAGACATAGCTACTGTAAGCCCAAATGAGTTTTCAGTCTGTTTGGTGTGTGCAGAGTGGAGTAATGAGTCCTTGGAGCATACTCTTCATTACTGAGAACAGATACAAATTCTTCTCCTGATTCCCAAAATGTGACGTTCCCTGAACTATCTATTAAACTGGCAAGTACCTTATACAAGGACAAATCTCTGTCTTAGAGAAAAGTATAATTTGAGTGTTACCAAGCTTTCCAATACAAAAAAAATCTTAATTTTATTTAAATTACTTCATTAGGTATCCAGATATGCTCGTGGGGGGAAAAAAAAAAAAAAACACCAGAAAAAAAGAGTGCTCTTTATCTACACAGACCATAAATGTTTCTATTCAGAATTTAAAATCAAGATAAATATGCAAATTGGACAAATGCGACTTTTAGATGTCTAAAATGGTTATTTTTTAATGTTCTTTTTCACTAGTACATCATGGATATTGTTGAGGGGCTGAGGGCTGGATGCCACATTTCAAAAATCTCAAAGACTGAGTAGAAAGGTGATGATGTTGATGACCCTTTTCAGCTGGACAGGGGAGAGAAAATATAGCAAAAGGTTTGTCCATTGAGATAAGGACAGGGAGAGATCATTCACCAATTACTGTTACAGGTAAAACAGACTTGACTTGGGGAAATCAGTTTCATTACTATCAACCAAATCAGAGTAAGATGATGAGAAATAGAAAACCAACCAACCAACCAACCAAATTAACATTAAAACACCTTTCCCCTGCCCCTCCCTTTTTCCAGGGCTCAACTCTTAATTTCTCTACATCTTCCCCCAGCAGCAGTGCAGGGGGACTGGCAAAGAGGGTTATGGTCAGCTCATCATTCTTTCTCTCTGCCACCCCTTCCTCCTCAGGGGAGAACTCCTCACACTCTTCCCCTGCTCCATCATGGGGGCCCTCCCATGGGAGACAGTCCTCCATGAACTTCTCCAATGTCAGTCCTTCCCCCAGGCTGTAGTTCTTCATGAACTGCTCCAGCGTGGGTCCCTTCCGTAGGGTACAGTCCTTCAGGTACAGACTGCTCCAGTGTGAGTTCCCCAAAGGGTAAAAGTCCTCAGCAAACTTGCTCCAGCATGAGCTCCTTTCTCCACGGGGCTACAGTTCCTGCCTGGAGCCTGCTCCAGTGTGGGCTTCCCATGGGGTCACAGTCTCCTTTGGGCATCCCCCTGCTTTGGCATGGGGTCTTCCATGGTCTGCATGTGGATATCTGCTCCACCACGGGACTCCAGGGGTTGCAGGGATAGAGCCTGCCTCACCATGGTCTGCACCATAGGCTGTGGGAGTATCTCTGCTTCAGTGCCTGGATCACCTCATTCCTCCTTCTGGACCTTGGTGCCTGCAGAGCTGTTTCTCTCCTATATTCTCATTTCTGTCTTTGGGTACAATTGCTCCTGCAATCTGTCAAGTACAGCAGAAGCTTCTAGCAGCTTCTCGCACAAACCACCACCACTGTAGCCCCCTGCTACCAAAACCTTGCCATGGAAACCAAATACACTGCCTTTTTTTTTTTTTCCCCCGAAGCTTGTATATTTGCAGCATAAGGTCTATTGACCTTAAGATCATTAAGTATCTCTTTCTTTAGTGCTGTGCTCCAGTAACTGAGTCAAATGCTCAAACAACACCATGTTTTCCTAGTTAGCTGATCTTGTACTTTAAGCTAAGCACATGCTTATCTGCCTCACTGCATCAGGGACAAAGTACTTAGCTCTAAGCATCTGCTGACATCTTTTGCGTGACACTTAACACTGAAGTGCACAGTATTCTGTTGGACTGGACCTTCCTTCAAACTGTCAAAACAAATAAGCCGGAACAATTCAGTCAAATGATTTCTTTGTTGTCCACATATATTATACTGCATTCGATATATGGTTATACAGGATTTTATATGTAGTATTTTTTCTGATATAACACTGAAGGATAATACAGATGTTTTGTAATCAAGGTATTTAGACAGTTCTTCCAGTTGGATTTTAAAATTAAATCATTAGAAAGTCTGTGTGCATAAGGGTCTGGAAATGTCAACTATAACACATGAGAAGGGGGTAGCAGTAACTTTAGAACAAACCTACATGACCATCACTGAAAGTATCTTTCTGCCTCTGGAATAAAATACAGTTTAATAAAGTATTAAAAGATTTTTTTTTTTAACACCCAACCCTCTTTCATTTAATATCTTCCTTTTCAATCTGTACCGAAGGTTCAAAGAGCTGTAGAAACCCAAGTTTGCAAGATAGGACTAAAAATGAGCAAAGTGCATTCGTGGATGGACACATTATTTTATCCTTTTGCCTTTGAAGTCATATTTTGGAGAAAGGCAAATAAATGAAGAAAATGTTGTGGCAGAAGTGGAAACTCATGTTGGGTTGCAATTGCAGAAACTGAAGGTCTTTAAAAGGAGAAAATGGGTTTTGAAACAATAAAGTCTGATTTTTTTTTTTTAGTGTCTACTAGCCTGACTCAATATCTATATCCAGTAAGCAGGGCAAGGAGAGATTTAAGTGCTGAAAAATATTTTTTTCCTTACTTACTTATGCATTTCTGTTCAGAGAAGTAAGTACCTTTTGTTTTTCCCTGCATCTTTCACTTAATTTAAAAGGTTGCAAAACGATTCACTACCTTGCAGGTAGGTTTTGCACAGGGGTTGTTACTATTCTTCTTAGTACTGTTCTTCTGCCTGCACACTACTAAAACACAACAAAAGGAACACAGAAGAGACACATGGGTACCATGAGAGCCATGTTCAGTTCCCTTAAGAGCTATAATTTGAGCACTATTGCCTTAGAACATCGTTGCCTGAGGCAATAAGTTTTCTGCATGTTGTTAGAAGGCCAGAGTATGCATTAAACAGTGTTCCGCTTTGCATTTTCATTACAGTATCCACATACTTGAAAAAGAAATTCATGATTTAGAAATAGAAACAAACAAAAATAAAAACAGTTGTGGATACTTAATATCATCCGAATTTTCATATAAGTAACTTGTTTTACTGAAAGGCAGGATTTAATTGTGAATTCCTACCATTGGTTTAGGGTACCTTTTTTCCGAAATTATTAGAAAATGCACAAGAGGGGAAAAACCTCTTCTGCTTAGCCTGCACATAAAGTAAAAGTGTCAGCATAAAGGTAAGTTCACATTTTCTTTCAGATATCTAAAAGAATTTACCTCAAAGAAATATACTGGGGATTTTAGGTTAATGTCCTTTTTAAGACAGTCTTCCCCTAGAAGTAGCAGCACAGAATTTGTTTAACGAAAATGATGCTTATATTTTTAGGTTCTAATAGTGAAAAAAAAAAAAAGTAAAACCATGAGAAAAATCCATGTCAATGGATCAGAAAGTTTGTTCTGTTGGAGTTTATCATGCTCAGTGTTCAGTTTTCTAATGTGTTTGTCAAACAGTCCTGAAATAATGAAGTACTGCTTTGTTTTAATGGGTTTGAAAAGCACAGCTCTGAAATTGGACATTACAATGTAAAAGAGACATATGATGTAAAGAGACTGAAAGCTCCAGAAAAATTATGCAAGAAATAAGAAATTTCATGAAACTTGTCAAAGTTCTTTGATATTTTAGGCCATATGGAATTATCCCAAGATCTGGTTTCACAAAAAAAAAAAAAAAAAATAAACTGGGTAAGTTGATTTTCCTGACATAAATTTTGTGACCTAAAATATGCTGACATAAGAGTTACATTACACTTCTATATTCTCAGGGAAAAGTGGCTGGAAAAGGCTGTTGTTGGGTATCAGTTCTCAGAGTATCTCCCATATGACTTGGAGCTTTTTTTCGCAGATAGTCCCTTTCTGCCCCTCAGCATGTTCTGCTTCTCTTTCAGCCACCTCCCTTTCACTTGCACTTGCGTTTCATGGCAGGCACAAAAGTGGTGGGCTGTAAGCCCTTCCAAACACCCTGCCCCAGAAGAACTGTGTGAGAGATGGACAGCCCTTCGCTCAAGTCCATAGGAAGATGCTGCCATACAGAGCCTGTGGTTGCTCCTGTCCTTGAGGGCACAGCCTCCCACCCATGGTTACTGCCACATCACTCTCCCTCCTCCCCTGAATAACTTGCCATTGCCTGTCTCACGCTCTCCTATCCTTGGCCCCAAACTCCCCCGTGACAATGTGCTTAGTCTTATTCATAGTAACTCTTACTTTGTGCATCTCAGCTTTTTGCACAAAAAGCAAAGCTGCTTCCGCACTGATGAAGGTTAATTTTCTCACTAAACTTAATGGCTACTCTTCAGAGAAGTAAGAACAAGGTTTTCCAGGTAAAGGAAGCTCTGGAAGCCAGACTCTCTTTTTAATGGATGTTACTAACTATTTCTTTTCCATAATTTAATCAAAGGAACTAATCTGAGACAGCTTTTGGACACAACTCGAGCAAAGTAAGAAATCAGGTTTACTTTAACACTTTGTTGATGTATGCAGTAAAATTCACATACTTAATGAATCTCATTTGTGAATACTTAATCCATGCAAGATATATATAACTCAAGTAGTTAATCCAATTTTGTCCCAATTTCTCATGTGTAAATATCCATTTTATGTCCCAGAGGGACATTTCAGGGGTGGGACTAAATGATCCCTAAAGGTCCCTTACAACCCAAATGATTCTGTAATGCTAAAATTCTATGATTCTATGATTTCTATTAAAGTAAGTAGGTGCTCCAATACCACAGTAGCAAGTGATCTACAGACACCTTAGACAGAAAACAGGTAACTTACATATGTTTAAAAAGATGGTTAAAAGATATGTTTAAAAATGCATAAAGCCTTTGCCCATATTTATTATTTTTTGAATTTCAAAATCCATGTTTTGTTTTTTTTTCTCTTAGTGATATTTCAGTAGTTACATGAACTGTATCTCTCCACACCTCTGGACCAATGAGAAAAAATAATCATGAAATGCAGTACATAAAAGGTGTTACTGTATTTCTTGTAATGTTGACATACCTAGCTTCTTGGGTTTGGTTTTGGGGGGAAAGTTGCTTCCTCTTTTTTGGAAAGAGGTACTGCTGCCGGCACATGAGTATTACGTTTTTTAGTTACATAGCTATGACTAGATAATGATGTGCTGACATAGAAGTAATTCTGAATAACACAAATTCCACATGATCAAGCAGAAAGAATAGATAATCTTTATTAAATTGGCTACATATTAACTCAGTTTACATGAGGGCAAATAATATAACACTGTCATGGGTTCAGCAGTAGCAGTCATTTTTCTCTTTCTTGGTAGCTGGTGCAGTGCTGTGTTTTTGACTTTTGGCCTAAGAACAGTGCTGATAACACCAATGTTTTTAGTTATGGCTTAGTGATGTTTGGTCTGGCCAAGGACTTTTGGAGCCTCATGCTCTGCCAGGGAGGAGAGTAAGCCTGGAGGAAGCAGAGACAGGGCACCTGACCCAAACTGACCAAAGAGGTATTCCATACCACACCACGTCATGCCTGGGATGCAGAAACGGAGAGCAGGGACCTGGAAGGAGGTGGGATGGGGGTTGCACTGGCTTGGTCGGGGTGGGTATACATGGGGAGCTGTTGTGTTCTCTTCCTTTGTATTTCTCTTGCTATTATTATTACCAGTGGTAGCAGTAGTGGTTTGTGTCATGCCTTAGTTATTAAAGTGTTCTTATCTCAACCTGTGGGAGTTGCATTCTTTTGATTCTCCATGTAGCAAACTGTGTGGCTCATTTACGGCCTAAACCACGACAAGCACTGATAAAAATCAATAGAATCTTTTGTTTATTAATATCTTTTTTTTCACGTCATGTGTAATCAGCAAGCAGAACTTCCAAGCAAGTAGAATATATGTCAGATATATTTTCTTTATCCTCCTTTCTGCTGAATATTTTCCATTCTCTCATGGCTATTCCACTTATCAGATCACTCTTGCTCTATTAAATTATCATCACACATAACTTGAGCTGCAAAAAATGCTGACAGATGTTTTCTTTAAATTTTGTTTCAATTTTTAATTTATTATCTTCTTTACTGGGAACTTGTCTTACATGAATATTTGATATACTTGCAAGAGGAATATTGTCCCAGATAGTCACAATTTGAAATAATTTTATTTAGTATTTACAGATTTTTTTTTTTTTTTGATTAACA
This sequence comes from Psilopsiagon aymara, assembly GCA_024733675.1. Taxonomy (NCBI): domain Eukaryota; kingdom Metazoa; phylum Chordata; class Aves; order Psittaciformes; family Psittacidae; genus Psilopsiagon; species Psilopsiagon aymara. Next base: position 28,793 of record JANRGW010020453.1, read on the forward strand.
TGAAGAATAGCATAATACATTTGGATTTTTATTATAAGTTCAAGTAAAAGTATATTTTAATGTGAATCATGTGTCCAGTTGAAGAAATTCAGCTTTTTGTGCTGACTGATCATTAAAACTGTTTACTAAGAGAGCTACAAGCAAAGGTTAATAATTTTATTATTAAATATAATAAAACACAGTTGTCCTTGTATTTGGAAATTTTCACTTGAATTGTTTCATTAATGCTTCTTGTATAATCTATCACACATGAAGAAAACAGACTGCTGCCTTCCTTTATGCAGCAGTTTTTCATGTATTTGAAGACTGTCACAGTGTGTCTCCAAAACCTTTTCCAAGCTAATCAGCCTAAGTTCATGTAATCTTTTATACTGCATATTTCCTTAGTTTTCTAGTCATGCATAGGTATAAATATGTATACATACATATAAACACATACATCAAAATTAATAGGGAAAATATTACCTGCAACATTAAAGGATACTTTTAATGTATTTAAATCTTATGGTATCTTACTAAAATACTGCATTTACTGTCTGTTAGCTAAAAAGGAGTGATTGTTAATCCTGTAATATTAAAATGCTAGGAAAGCTAAATTATTAGCTTAAAATTAATTACATGTACTCTTTAAAATAAATTCATTAAGCAGATATTCATTCCAGTAATGCTGTTTAAAATGTAAACAATTTTTGCAGTTGTACAACAAAAGAAATGGGATTTTGAAATTCTTCTCAAAACTCACAATCTCATTGTCACATTTACAAATTTCCATTAACTGAGCAAGTCAGAAGATAAACAAATTTAATTCAATTCAATTAACATAAGTCATTTATTGCATTTGCTGTCAGAAATCACATCTACCAATTATTTAAGTCTTTCTTTACTGCAAGGATGGATCCTGAACTGGCTACTGTTTCTGGAGAAGCAGGAATGCTGGAAAAAGCTCAACTGTAGAATTATGCAGGCCAAGGCAAAAGTCAAGAGGCAGATCTGAGGCTGCACAGCTGAACCCATCTTCTTACATATCTGAAAAATAGGATTGCATGGCCTGGTTACGATGGCAATTGATCAACAGGTGATACTTTGGCCAAATCCTTTATCTTGAAAAATCTTAATCAGGGGATCAGGGCATTGAATGGAACCAAAGCAATTTCCCATTTCTAACTGTAACTGGGATTTACTAAAGTGTTAGAAAGGAATTGTGCTACTTCTTGCATATCTTTTGTGAGATAGCTCTTATATGTTGCATTTAATCCTAATGTGACAGCCTAAGACTCAACATGCTTAACATGTAAGAACTGCTAATGATCTACTGGTAATACAGTATCTATCCAGATATAATACTATTAAAAGGAAACAAATCTTCAATAATCACAACAGGCATATGCAATTTGCCTTTCACTAAAAATCATAGACTCCTAGAATAGTTAGGGTTGGAAAGGGCCTGAAGATGATCAAGTTCCACCCCCCTGCCATGAACAGGGACACCTCATACTAAGCCATATCACCCAAGGCTATGTCCAACCCGGCCTTGAACATCGCCAGCCATGGAGCATTCATAACTTCCCTGGCCAACCCATTCCAGAGCCTTACCACCTTTACAGAAAGAATTTATTCCTCATATCCAATCTAAACCTCCCGTTCAAACCCATTACTCCTTGTGCTATCACTACAGTCCCTAATAAAGAGTCACTTTCCAACATCCCTATACTCCCCCTTCAGATATTGGAAGGCTGCGATGAGGTCTCCATGCAGCCTT
>JANRGW010020454.1:0-41022 GCA_024733675.1 Psilopsiagon aymara
TTTTGGGGTTTTTCCCCCCCCCCCCCCCCCCCCCCCCAGAAGAAAGATGAGCTCTGGAAAGGACATTGCAGAAGCACAACTTGATAAAGTTTAATTTAGGAGCTAAATCCCCTTTTAGAGGAGCTAAATTCTGTCCCTTGAAATGGGGAAATCGAGACTGAGTAGAATGACTAGAGCAAAGTCAATAATTGCGAATGTTTTCATCATTAATGCCCAAGCCAAGGTATTCTGTGGGGATATGTTACATCACCAGGGACATTGGTTTAGAAATTGTGTGGGACTAGATGCACATATGTGCGTGGGTTAATGAGACAACAGCCTGTGTAGGATCAGAATTGTTTAGCATGGAAAAAGGCCTTCAAGATCATCAAGTCCAAACATAAACCTAATACTGACAAGTCCACCACTAAACTGGTCCCTAACTGCCATGTCTGCATGTCTTTTAAATACCTCCAGGGATGGTGGCTCCACCACTTCCCTGGGCAGCCTTTGCCAATGCTTGACAACCATGAAGAAATATTTCCTAATATCCAATCTAAACGTTTCCTAGCATAGAGTGCTCCCCTGGTGCAACTTGAGGTCATTTCCTTTTGCCCTATCACTTGTTACTTTGGAGAAGACATGAACCCCCAACTCACTTACAACCTCCTTTCAGGTAGTTGTAGAGAGTGAGAAGGTCCCCCTTGAGCCTTCTCTTCTCCAGACTAAGCAGCCCCACTTCCTTCAGCCACTCCCCATAAGACTTGTGCTCCAAACGTTTCGTCACCTTTGTCCTTCCTTGGACCCACTCCAGTACCTCAATGTCTTTTTTGTAGTGAAGGACCCAAAACTGAACACAGTATTTGAGGTGTGTCATGAAAGTATGACTACAAAAACTTTTTGATTTCTCTTTTCACTTTCAGAGCTATTATCTTCTTGGGAGGCAGTGCAGGGATGCCAAAAGATCTAAGCACAGGGAGGGGAGAACTTGCCGGTACTTGACTTGTAAATGAAAGAGAAAGGAGGTCTTAATAAAAGAAAAGTGACATGTAAATCCTCTCTTCCAGTTTTCACCTGGCAGCCATGAAAGGGCATGTGGAGTGCCTCAGAATCATGGTGACACATGGTGCAGATGTGACAGCCCAAGATGGTGCAGGTATGCCTCTGTGAACCTACACATTGTGGTATAATACACTCAATTTGCCTATGTAGTTCTTGATGTGCAGCTACAGATTTGATAACACTGTTTTTCCCTATATGCCATGTAGGACAGCAGTTGTAACACTGGCAGGTTTAGGCATATTTGCATTTCTGCATATAGAATTCAGATTCTAAAGCCCTTTAAAACTTTTGATCTAATACTATAAATGTCAGGATTTATAGCAGACTCCTGAAGTAAATAGTTGATAGGTTATTATTGAGGTTTTAATTTTATTTATTTTTAAATAAATTCCTCCAGCTTTTAAGGAGCTGATCCAGGCCGAAAGAGTGCTAAGAGCTATTAAGTGTGCAGTTTCATCCCACAAAAGTCCTGTGCCTTAATTGCTACTTCACTTAAGAGAATGATGGCAGCTAAATTTGAAATTGGCACTCTTCTGAGTAGATTTCAGTGGAATCTGTGATGCATTTTCTCTGGCTAGCTGAGTCACCTGAATGAGCTGTCAGCTGAATGATTTGTCAGCATTCCATCTTTCCAGTAATGACCTGTAAATGTTGGGCTCACTGATTCTATCATATGTGGAATGATTTGCCTCTGTAAGAAAATGTCTGTGATAGTGAAGAAGCACTTAGATTATACATAATGATAAGAGAATATACGTATATGATACTATTATTCAGAATTCATACTTCATCTTGCCTCAGGTTTCATTAGTTTTTTGGATAATAAGAGGTTGCCTGCTCTCACTTGAGATTGTTGACCCAGTATTCATTAGGGAAAGCCTTGGCTGTAGTGTTCACATTATTTACAGGGAGATTCTGTTGTCTCAAGTGGCTCTGTCTGTACTGAGTGCTAAATCTTGGCTTCTTCTTTCTTAGTTACACAGACAATTTATTCTTTTGCTGTCTTGGCCTCTTCAATTTTTCAGATGCTCTGTAAGATGGACCAAGAGGATAGACTTGCAGTCTTTCATCACAAATCCATAGAAAGTAAATCACTATTGCATAGCTAAACATGTACTCGTGTGTGCTAAATACATTAACAGAAGAGGGAATTGAGATGCAAACCCAAGTAGGCCATGTTCTGAATCTTCTACGTGCACTTTCTGGATGATACAAATTCATTGTAGTGTGGTTAATTTGGCTTGTTTTGCTGGGTTTCTTTTTCATTGCCAAATGGAAGAAATCATGAAGACACTTGAGAGACATCTCTCTACAAGGGAGGCTGAGTAGTATAAAAAAATAGGTTTTAAGAAGCACAACTGCACAGTCTTAGATTTACCTCTTCCAAGGCATAGTCTGACATAGTGTTTGTGTTATTCTTTTATATGAAGCTAGACTTCAAGATTATTCTGTTACCTGCCTGAGCAACAGTGTGTCATAAATGCATTCTGCTTGATGTAGCTTTCTATTTCTTTTTCCTCTATCCTTACTTTCACGTGTTGTGATAGGAACAAGATAGATAACTCAAAATTTTGCCTTTGTCATGGAAGAGTTTATTCCTGTACTTTGGCATGATTGAATGCTTAATTTGGTTTGCTTTTGTTAATTTAGGACACAGTGCTTTACATCTTGCAGCGAAGAACAGCCACCCTGACTGCATTAAGAGGTTACTTCAGGTAAAGTATATTATTAACTTAATTTTTGAAGTTTTTCTTTTGTTCTTCTAGATTGGCTCTACTAGATACCGACACATTTCCTCCTAATAATCTGCATTGCACTCTCACACTTTTGCCCTGTTTCCTTGCAATCAAGAGCTGTGCTCGAGTTTAAAGACCTTTAAGGCACAGAGAATGGATGATAGAAAACTGTGGTATCTTCCCTAAATGTTCCACAAATACAGTGTTCCATGTGCAGCTGATCTGACATAGCGGAGCTGTGTTTCAAGCAGGTTGCACCTTCTAACTTCCTGTGTTTTGTCTGTGTGTCTCGATGGCTTTCAAGTAGATGGGTTAAGAGATATAGAGGAAAAGGATTTTTCACTTCTAGAGGGATTGTGATATTGTTCCACTGGAATGCTTTCTGTCTGTTGTTGACCACAGAAATGTCTGTTAATGTTGAAGTCTAAAGGAGAAGAAACAAACCCAATTTAGATGCTAAAATAAGGAAATATTCAAATCCTCAGTGGAATGAGGCAAAGGACAATGAGAGGTTTAAAGAGGGAGCAGAAAGAATGGATAAAGAAAATACAGAAATTAAGATGATGAGAAGACTCTTGTGGTATTGAGGCTGAAGACATGTGGTTAGTAACCAAGAAGAGATATTGCCCATCTTGGCTCCATTTCAGAAGGCCAGATGATTTTTGATAGAGATGTGATCAGAGGAATGGGACAGCTTTTTAGGAGTTTGGAGTTATCGGTAATGCTGTGGCAAACCCACTTGAGAGCAGCGGTAAAGAAAGAGAATGGATCTTGTATACAAACCTCTAAATTGCTTTTCCCTGGTTACCTTGGGGCTCTCTGATTGTCCTGTGACTGACCCCTGTCAGTGTCTCTGACAGTACTGGCCAGTTACACTGATTCATCTCCATACTCGTTGCAAGCTGTCCCTCCTGTTCTTCCACACCTGGAAAGGATTATCAGTTCTTTTCCAACCAAAACGATTCTACGATCGTTAACCATTGAGGCTCCCTTATTTAGGATTTCACTGTGAGCACTTAGTCTAACACAAACCTATTTACAGCATAAACAGTGACATCACGCTGTCACTGATGGTATTGCATGTAGCAGCATCAACTCGATGTTTAGATGGCTGGCTGTTTAATACCAAATATCTGCTGGCTATTCATTTACTAGCGACAGCCATGGACTGCTTTTGTTGGTATTTGCCTGATTTTATTATAATATGAAAATTTCTACATATGTTTGTAAATGCAAACCCATTGGTAATACTCTACAGTAATTCAGATCACTGTTCCTGTGCACTAGCTTGGTGATAAAAACTGTACTTGTGAGAAGTGCCTGATCTTGTTATGATGGAGGTGTATTAAAACAGGCTAAATAATCATTGTAGACAGTCACAATCTTTACCTTTTTGTTACAGAATGTGGTAATCAGTGTGAACCTGTTTTCCCAGAATTTAATAAAACTGTTAGAGGCAGTGCTACATTTGAAAGGCAAAAGATTAATGTTTGGTTGGAAGCCTGTTATTTCAGGGTCATATCTTCTCATCTCTAAGGAGAGCAGTGAAACTGGGTCTAGAAGGTTCTAGAGCACATGATGAGAATTGACTTAATTGTTTAGTCTGGAGAAGAGAAGGCTTCAGGGGGGAGCTTATCACTCTCTACAGCTACCTGAAAAGAGGCTGTAGTGAGGTGGGGGTCAGTCTCTTCTCCAAGTAACAAGTGACAGGACAAGAGGTAATAGCCTCAAGCTGCACCGGGGGTGTTTAGACTGGATATTAGGGATGAGGGTGCTCAGGGCTTGGAACAGGCTGCCCAGGGCAGTGGTAGAATCACCATCCCTAGAGGTATTTAAAATATGTGTGGATGTGGCACTTAGTGATGTGGTTTAATGGTGGACTTGGCAGTGTTGGGTTAACAGTTGAATTCAGTGATCTTCGAGGTCTTTTCAAACATAAACTATTCTGCAATTCTCTGTTTGTTTTTTTTTCTTTGATGTAAACTAAAACTAAAATCTTCTGTATCAAAATAAGTCTGAATAAAGATTTGAAATTAGACTTTTTTAAAAACTATTTATTTCTTTGAAGTCTAGATTGATCAGTAGTACCTGGTGGCTTGTAACACCACAAAGTATAACTGGATTGGTGATGCTTTAGTTTTACAAATGCAAATGAAGACTTATGGCCTTCAACAGAAATAATGCAACACTAAATGCTTTCAGTATAAGCTGGTACCAAGAAAGGAAAGACCAGATCGGTAGAGAAGAAAGCTGCACCTTTCTTCAGTATTCTTTTCTGGAGTAGCCAATGAAACTTTTCTCAGAGATGTTCTGCACTCTGTCCTTAGCATCAGCATCTTTTATTTTCTTGGTGTTTCTCTAACTGCATTTTTTTTTTTTTTTTTGTATTTCTCCTTATTGAACTTTCAGAGTAAATGTCCAGCAGACAGCACTGACAATTCTGGAAAAACAGCTTTACATTATGCAGGTAACCTCTTTGTTGAAGGCTTGTGCTATTTATTTTATCGCGCTGCGTATTCCTAGCTCTTCAGCCTGGTGGAGCATTTTAGATTCTAGTTACCTAAATATAGTGACTCCATCTGATTGTTTACAGATTTCAAGGTTGTTTTTTTATAAACACTGCAAATACTGAATTTCAGTTAATTACAGTTATAAAGCTTAACATGAGCACTTGCAAGTGCATAGCCACAGGAATACTTAAAATTAGATTAATTCTTATTTCAGTTTTCAAATGTTATGTCTGCTCCTGCTAATTTGGGCCATGAGTATTAGTTGTATTTCTGCGTACAACTTGCTGTTCATCCTTTCAGTCTTTTCTTCCCTTCATGCTTGTTGTCTTTATTCTTTTCAGCTTCCTGTGGCTGTCTCCAGGCAGTTCAGCTTCTGTGTGAACAGAAATGTCCAATTAACATCAAAGATTTGGTACGTACCTCTTCTCCCATTGTGTGCTTCAAATACTTAAGAACTTTCACCACCCTTCACTCCAGTCAATCTCAGATGCAGCAGTTCAGACCAATAACTCTGCTTATATTTCTTCTTGGATTTCACTTGTGGAGGAAGTTCCTTCTGCATTTGCCATAGCAGAGGTGGGATTGTCTTTCCCATCCCTCTGAGAGTCAGGGGGAAGAACAAGGAGGAGTAAGTGAGTGGTTGCATGGTTCTGAGTTACCATCTGGATTTAAACCATAACAACCTCTAAAGATGTCCTCCAACTAAGTTATTTTGTATATGAAATTAAGTACTTTGTCTTGTACTTAGTTTCAATGACCATTTCTGTTGTGACGCTACTTAAAGTTTCAAAATCATGTCATAGCGTTAAGCAAACAGCAGAAAGCATTTCTACTCTACTCCTAATGCTTTGCATCCCTAGTCGGCAAGAAAGGAATTAAAATAAACCCCGCTACATTTATGATACATCAGAAAAAGGTGCTGATAGCATCTTGTTTGTGTTATACAGAAGTGAAGCTCATGACTGACCTTGAAATCTCAGAATGGTATTTGTAGGTGATAGATTATTGTTCACAGTTTCTTTAAATGCATTCCTAGGATGGGAACATACCTCTGCTGCTTGCGGTACAAAATGGTCATACAGAAGTCTGCAGACACCTTCTGGATCATGGAGCAGACATCAACACCAGGGATAAAAATGGAAGGTAGAGCGGGTTCACATGTTAATTCTTCACCAAGGCTGACTGTCAAATGAAGCTTTCATCTCAAATCCTTCCCAAAGTATTTGTTTAGTGAAAGTATATATAGTGAAATATATATACACCAAAATAATAAAATATATATTCACCAAAATAGTGAAATAATGCCTTCTGTACTATTGGGCATATCCTGATTGTCAAGAAAGCTTACAGAATTCTGCCTAAAGGAAAAGGTGAAACTATGCAACTGTAAAACTAATCTGCCTGTAAGATTTCCCTCAGGCTACCGTAGCAGTAAATCCCATTTGTAACTAATTCCTACAAGAATCTGATTAATAGCACTTATCCACACATCACTTTGTACATGTCCCAGTTTTAAATGCTGCTCTCTTCTTGTCATGACTTAGTTTCTGCAGCTTAAATCCTCAAGCTGTTACTTGGCACAACATCTCTGGAGGGTTCTTTTTTCCACCATAATGCTGCCACAGCAGCAAAAGAAAAACACAGCAGAGCTACGTAGTGTAGATACTGTTGTCTTAGAAGGTGCCATTTAGAGATTTGCTGCATTAATAGATAGGATGTGTGTGTCAGAAAACATTTTGAAAAGCAACATCCTTGTAGTGAAAAATGCATTTGTTTTGATGATACTGATGAAGGTTTAAAAACTATGGACTATTTTATAACCAGTTGGTTAAACCGTGAAGGCAAAGCAGGATGCTGAGAAGACTTAGACCTGATAGGAATCTTAATTATTGTGACACAATGCTCATACTGTTCTTCAGCAGCATCTGGGAGAATATCAGTCCAAACTTTATTAGTGCTATCTTTGTTTTCAGTTGTCTAAAGAAAACCTCTTTGTCATCTCAGCTTTGAGCCTGAGGTGCTGCCCACTCTGAGACCTCTGCTTCCTCTCACTCTCTTACTGTTTAATCAACAGACAGCATTAAGACTTTCTAGTTTAATTAGATGAAGGTGTTTGTCATAGGTATGACATACTTGCATTTTTTTTTCTCTTTTAAGAATGTACTGTGTGTAGAGGCAAGAAAACAATATAACATGAAACGCATCATTTTACTTCTCGCTTTCCTCCTGATAAGGAGAGTGACTACTCTTGTATCTCATGTTTGCAAAAGTGGTTAAGTTTTTACTGAAAAAAGGAGAAGCCTTGTGGGAAAGGAAGGAGATAACCTTTGAAACTGGCATCTCAGATTTCATATCTGGTGCAGACTAAGCAGGTTATTTTGGTAATCTAAAATCATCCCTGTGACTCTGGAAGTGCTAGCCAAGTTGCCAGTCAGCACTGCATTTTAGTACAGTGCTGCAACAGCCATTGCATCTCCAGGGCTCACCCACTATGAGGAGTATGTTTAATTGATCAGTCAAGTAATTATCTTAATATCTAGTAAATATTATCACTGTAGTAATTTTCAGCTTCATGTCTTCACTGTGGAATGTGTTTGCCAGTGATGCTCGGCCAGCTTATTGAGGCATGCTTTCACACTGAGAAGTGAGAGTTATGCCCAAGCAGGAGAGCAGTATTAGGTTGTGCTTGAAAGGTGTGTCATTCTGTGTGTGTGTAATTATTCTGTACATCTCTTGCAACCCCTTCAAGTAATTGAGATACAGCCTGTTAGGAAAACACTCTTTCTGTGTGCCATCCTTACTGTAGGATCTTGCGTCGTCTAGCTGCCCTGTGTTTGGAGAGAGAATCTACTGGTGCTCTAATGGGCCTTTTTTTAAACCCTGATTAGATCAGGATATGAGGTTTGTTCTGCTTTTTGGTTGAAATCTGTTTGTCTATTTTGTCTTAAAAGCAACATGTGAAGGACAGCAGGAACGAAATAAATGCTTTCATGTGCCGCCACTTGCAGAGCTGTAATTGGAATGTGTCAGTGAGATTTGACAGTCTGACTTTATCCTGCAGCCATTTCTATGCATGAGTGTCCTCTTAGCCTCAGGAACCCATTTTTAGACATGTTTGGAGACCTGTGCAAAGCATGCCAGGTCTTTGCAGAAAGTCCTGCTGGGGAGTGTGGGGAAGAGGAGGGGCAGGTGGGCCGGTGCTTGTGAGGAGAAAGAACGGTTACTTGTATGTGTCCATACCCTTTGATAAAATCTCAGGCCTTATTGCACAATAACTGTCACCCTTTTCCTGAAAAAACAATGAGCTGTTGCTTAAAGAGTACACTCTTGACACTTACTCTGTGCGTCTGTTTTGTCTGTTTTATCCAGAACTGCTTTAATGATGGCTTGTGAAGCTGGTAACCTTAATATGGTGGAAGCCTTGCTTAAGAAAGGTGCAGATGTCAGTTTAGTAGATGTCTTTGGACACAATGCCCTGCATTACTCCAAGCTCTCTGAGAATACAGGGATACAGAATCTTCTGTCATCAAAACTATCTCAGGATGCGGGTATGTAAGAGATGCAGACCTTCAGTTTGTCTCTTCTTGAACTGTCTACATGTGTGTTTACCAATGCACAAATTTACTTCATAAAGGTAGCTTGAAAAGTTTCAAAAACCATCTTCAAAGATGGTCTGTCTGAGGTTTCCCAAAAGCAGGAAAATGTGATCTTTGCCACAGATTGTAATATTTAGCAAGGAATAAAGCACTAAGCAGGGCAGAAAAGGTGCTTTGTAGAAAGAAAGGTGAGCTGATGTAGTGCCATCATAAAGTCTTGCATAGAATTTGGAATAAATCCTCTTTTATTATGTGAAAGAGTAACATAGAGCTCCTCAGTAGAGGAGCTGGAGAAGGAATTAACGCAAACAGAGGGTTTTATGGTCAAATTGATGGATCTCTGAAGTAGGAAGCCAATGTTCAAGAACGGTGCGAGACTGAAGGAGCATAAGAGTTGGCACAATCTGTCAAAATTTATCTCAGCATAAAACCCCCCAAAACAGAGAAATTACACAGTTCAAATGGAATTTGGAAATTGGAAGTATATTTCTCAGATTTCAGACAGGAATTCAGAAACCGAGCAAAGTATTTATGGTGTTGGAGGTAGAGCTAAGAGATGGGGTGAGGAATGACAAGTAACTTTTGCTTCAAAGCTGTTCTTAATGCCAGTTCTTTTCTGCTTCACAGATACAAAGTCACCAACAAGAGCAAAGCAGGTATTTGTCCTCTTGGTTTTAAAAATACAAAATATTGTCTTGTAATTTAAGAAAAAACAGTAATTGACTAGAAGTAGTCAATTACTAGTAGTAAGTGTTTCTTGTAGTAATTGCAAGTCATACGTCACTGTGAGGTGTGCTGCATTGACTGCTCTGTAATACTGAAGATTTTTGTTTCTTGTTTAATGTTTCAAAAACATCACTTTTAGATTTAGCTTTTCTCTGTAACAGCAGCCAGCACCCTCAGTAAGACAAGGAAGGGAGGGCATTGTGTCTGTGCATATGTGGACAGCAAGGTATTCCACTTTCCTTGTGTGTGATGTAGGAGTTTCACTTTTGGGCTCTCATTCTATTTAAACTGTAGAGAAGATGATCTAGAAAAGTTCCCTGTTTCTAAAATATGCAATTGAAGGGTTATCCCAGTTTGCATCTTACTGGATAACCACACCTGTGAGAATTCTAGAAGATTTAGGCAATTAAATTAATTTCTTTAATTTTCTATTCAGTATCCTATCTTGGAGTGCAAGTAGAACTGCTGGTGACTGGGAAGTGGATAAGGGTGCACTGCATTGGTTCATTCTTTCTCTGAGTGGAGACATGGGGTTTTCAGGGAGCTCAGGCAAAAGCTGGTGGAGAGGAAAGATGGTAGCTGTTAAGAATTGCATGACTGGACTATGTGTGAATGGAAGTCTTTAAGATCACTGGTGCTAAGCCTATTGCCAACCGCTGCTTTTTCACTAAATCTTGTTTGTTTTCACTGAAGCATGGATTACAAGGGCGCAGGTTCTTATTTGTCAGGCATGTTTAATATCTTTGTGTTAATAGACATGTGGTCTTTACATAGAAAAAAAATGAGGCATTGCATGAACTGCAAAAGTTGGTATTAATGTGGGATTTGTTTTTACCTTTTGTTTTACAAACAAAACAACTTGCTGGGACTTTACTAACCAAACTAACAAACCTACCTTTTCTGGCTGGTGAAACTTTCAGCATGATCAAGGCTCTAAATTAAGTTCAGAAAGAAGTGGAACTCCAAAAAAACGCAAAGCCCCACCTCCTCCTATCAGTCCTATTCAGGTAAAGAAAAGACCAATTTTGAGATGCTTTTAAGGGATGAAAAGGGCTTTGAATGTGGTGTGAATGATGTGGGCTGGATTTGCTCTGTCGCTGTTATTTTTGTGTGTTTGTCTTGCCAAGAGTTCTTTTCCTGAAATTAGGATGACACCATGAAAACACATGGCACATGTGACAACATGTGACACATGGCACATGTTGGTTAGGTTAACTAAGTAAAATTGCTTGAAATGCAGCATGGTCTAAGAGACAACTGTACAAATTTTACTGTACAATTGTTTCTTCCATCTAAAGTATAAAACATACATAAAACATACTGTATAAAAATGCAGTTTAAATAGTTAGGTTTAATATACCGGTATAGCAGCTACACTGTATATGTAATACCGACTCTGGAAAGCACTGAAAAACATGATCTGTTTTTTGAAACTGACTGAAGTTAGTACAGGGAAAAGTGCTCTTTAATGGGGGTGTATGTATGGGCACATTACAGAGGTAGTTACAGGTACATGTATGTATACATATTTATTTATATAAAATATTTTGCAGCTTAGTGATTTGTCCTCTCCACACTCATCAACATCAACTCCCATGGCTGGAAAAGGGCAGGTTTTCTTTGCTGATCAAATGTGCAAGGTATTATTTTTCTGTCCTTATGAAGCTTAGGGAAAGAAAATGTAGTATCTTAATGATCCATTTTGCTTAATAACCTGTTTTGCTGTACAGTTGTCTGTGAATTAATTAGCTGAGTTTTAGGAACAAAAAAGAGTCCAAAACTATTTCAATGTCATTTATAAAGCAAGTGATGATTACTTTAATGTTTACTGAGTAAGTTAGGAATGTGGTTATAAAAATACGTATTAATGCTGTGAGAGCTCGTTAGGTAATATCAATGAGGTGCATGGCATTGTGCAGTGAGAAAAATAGAGCCCCTTTCACCAAAGGATATCAGGGAAGTGGTTGGTTGTGTTCTCTCTGAACTTCACCTTATGGTAGTGAAGTTTTTGTTTTCTTTTAATACAAGACAGTATACTGCTATTGTTTGTCACAGGGGCTGCATCTTTCCAATGAGATACCTATGAGATAGTTGCCCATATTTTGTTAATATTTAATGAGAATTGGGCAATGGAACCTGAATGGCTTTAGCAGATCTTGAAATATTGACCACCTGCTACAATTAAACAAGACCCCAGAAGTAAGAGAAGTTCACTTTGGTGGGCTTAATCCATCAACTCTATACTGTTTATACTTCTCTTTGGTGAACTGTCCTACTTTATATCTGCTTTTTGTGAAAGCATTTTCTTTTGGTGTCTCAACAGGAAGAATTCAGCTCCTTGAATCAAGATAATAAAGACAGACTGAGTGACAGCACAACAGGTATACAATAACACTTCTTCCTTATTTTCATATTCAGTGAGGTGTTTTAGATGGTGTGAAATGTTTGCAATCTTGTCAGTATTCCCATGTGCCCTTCCACTTAGAAGCAGAAACACAGTAAGTACTCAGAGTAATGTTTTGTAATTTCACTGCCAGCTGCCCATCAGAACCTCCTGCTTCTGTTGGGTGATCTAAGACATTTTTGGGGGAGTTTCTAGGAGCAGTTTGCTTGCTCAGTTTGCTACACTCAGTCATCATGGGAACACACTGTTCAATGTGAAAGGTTAAAATAACTAGCTGGTATTCCAGCTTTTTTAAAGTTCATTAATCTTTTGTTTTCATTCTCCAAAGGTGCTGACAGTTTACTGAATGTGAGTTCTGAAGCTGACCAGCAAGATCTACTTCTGTTGATGCAAGCGAAAATTGCTTCTTTGACATTGCACAATAAGGAGCTGCAGGACAAATTACAGGTGGCTTGTTTTTGTGCTGTTCTGGTGCTCTCTTTAATCTGCTAGCAGAACAAAGAACTGCTTACCCTTTTTAAAGAGATGTACTGTGAAGATAATTTAACGAGCTTGTTGATGGTAAGATCATGGAAACGCTCTGCCCCGAGGGATTAAGTCAGTGTTTTGATCATCTCACTTTTACCATAAATTACTGAATAACTTTGTTATGATAACCACATTCTAAAACATGTTGTTAACAGTTGTGTTAGCGGAGTTTTAATTTGCATAGCTCTGATTATTAGCTTATGGAGATCAGCCCAGACTTTCAGAGGAGCTTGGCACTTGCTGTCTTCTCTTGCTGTAGATGACTTAATGGGAGCAGTTGGGCTTTGAATTTTTCTAAAACTTTCTTCAAGGGTGCTTTAATTGTCTGTCTCTGGAGGATGTGGCAACATTTCCTTGCTTACTCTGTTCTAAAAAAATATAATCATATACTTGCTTTCAGTGTGCCATTGTTTGGGTTTCTTTTCTACACAGGAAAGAGCACCTAAAGAAGTGGATTCAACTGTAGAAGCTTATCATCCAGCCCAAACAGAGTTCGAACAAACAGCAGTTAGACAAAATGAGTTCTCTGTTCAGGAGCTTAAGTCTACATTAAATGCCGCCCAAACTCAAGAAAAGTTGACAAGCCCCAATGAGGTAAAAGCTAAGTACCTCCAGGAAGACTTAAAGGATGTGCAGAGGAAATTAGAAAATTCTGAAGACAAAAGAAAGCAGATTGAAGCTCAGGTCCCACCCAGAGTCCCAGAAACAGATAATTTATATAGCACAAACATTTCAGAAAACGGTTCTGATCTTAACCTGAAGTTCCAAGAAACTCAAAACAGGTATGAGGAAGCTGTGAAAGAGGGTTTGAATGTACAGAGGCACATGAAGCTGGGTCTTGTTTCCTTTGAAAGTGAAGAAACCAGTTCTGATATGAGTAGGTTAAAGGTTACATGTGAAGAAGTTGAAATGCTTAAGCAAGAATTGAAGAGAGCATTGGAGGAAGGTGAAAGACAAAAAGAGAAAGTGAGAGAGCTGCAGAAAAAGTTTGAAGAAAGAGAGCAGAATGTGGGAAACAAATTGTCTGTGGAAGAGTGTGAGGAAATGAAGATGTCTTATTGTTCAGTTATTGATAACATGAATCAGGAGAAAGCATTGTTGATTGAGAGGTACAAAGAAGGGCAAGAGGAAATTAAAAGGCTACAGGACAAGCTGAAAAATCAGACACAGTTGGAATCTAGTGCTGAAGCTGGAGAAATGAAAGATGTGATGCACAGAATGATAGATGAGCTGAATAGACAACTTAGTGAATTATCTCAGTTGTACAAAGAAGCACAAACAGAGCTTGAAGGCTATAGGAAGAGAAAAACTCCAGATGATATAGCTTTGGACTACATTCCTAGAGAAGAACATGAGAAACTGATGCAAGTAACAAGTTCTCTGAAATACAAAGCAGAGAATGAGTTATCAGAAATTAAATCCCAGTACACAAAAGCATTAGATGAAGCAGAAGAATTAAAGCAACTGTTAGATGCTCAGAAACAAAACTCTTTGCCTATTACTGAACACCAGCAGGTGATGAATGCACTTGGAAACACTCTGAAGGAAATGGAGGAAGAAATAAATGAGCTCAAAGGGCTGCTTACCAACAAGGAAAGGGAAGTAAGAAACTTACAGAAGGAATTACTGGAAGAAAAGGCTGCAATTAATGAAGCAATGGTACCCAAGGCTACATATGAAAAGCTCCAGTCATCACTAGATCGTGAAGTTAGTGTTTTGTCATCCAAACTGAAGGATGCAATCCATGAGAAGGAAAAAGTGTACTTAGATGCCATGCAACTGAGGAATGAAGTTTCACGCTTGAAAGAAGAGAAAGAAGGTATGCATACTCTGCTTGAAGCAAAGGATCGGGAGGTGGTTGATCTACAGCAAAGGTATCATCAAGCTCAAGAAGATCTTCTTCAAATGAAAAGGTGTTCTGAAAGCTCATCAAAACTAGAAGAGGATAAAGATAAAAAGGTTAGTGATTCACTGCACCGCGGGTAGTTACTTGAGTTCAGACTTCAAAAGTTGTTGGATGGTGCATGGGTGACCTAATAGACAATGCTCTGTAAAAGTCATAGAGTGGAGTCACTTTTGAGTGCATTTGCCATCTAAAAATTCAGATATCAAAGTCAAAGACTTTTTCAATAGATTTAACTCAACAGTTGGTTTCTGTCAGCTGTAGAGATAGGAATGATGTTTCAATTTATCTATTTGATGTTCTGCTTAGGTGGTTCATACTATTCAGGCAGCTGAAGTCATAGAAGTGGGGTTTACAGCAGGAAGAGATTCCAAAGGGGACGAGAAAACGAAAGATCAGAAATGAACAAAAATTCGTTATTCTGATTCTACTAAATCATCTCAACAGTAGTGTTACTTCACTGTTTAATTTCTGCAGCTACCATATCTCTTACTACAAATTTCCATATGAAAAGCTATGTATTTTGCTAGCTGTGAATAGCTGGTCTATTTTTGGTGGGTTTCTGTCTTGTGTTCAGCAGCAGCATTTGTAAGGGTGATAAATGCAGTCCATGTTTGTAAGTGTTGCTGGCTTTCAGAGCAAGAAATGCATTTTCATAGGATCACAGAATGGTTTGTGTTAGAAAGGTCTTTAAGACCATTTTGTTCCAGCCGCCTGCCATGGGCAGGGATGCCTCACACTAGACCGTGTTGCCCAAGGCTCTGTCCAGCCTGGCCTTGAGCCCTGCCAGGGATGGAGCATTCACAGCTTCTTCAAGCAGCCCATTCCAGTGCCTCACCACCCTTACAGTACAGAACTTCTTCCTTGTGAGAAACCTGAACTTCCCCTGTTCAAGTTTAAACCCATTACCCTTTGTCCTATCACTACAGTCCCTAATGAAGAGTCCCTCTCCAGCACCCTTGTAGGCCCCCTTCAGATACTGGAAGGTTGCTATGAGGTCTCCACATAGCCTTCTCTTCTCCAGGCTGAGCAGCCCCAGCTTTCTCAGCCTGTCTGGGCTAGGAGGTGGGTTAGAGAAGCACTGTAGCCTTTTGCTTGTATGATGTCTCTGTCCATCGAGTTTACATCGTGTTTTTCCCCACATCCTAAGTGTGAGTCACAACCCCAAGATGAGACCCACAAGAATTTTCAGTATGCCTTGCAGGTTGTCATGAAAAACTATTTTTTGTCTCCCTAGATCAATGAAATGTCAAAGGAAATCAGCAAATTGAAAGAAGCATTGAACAGCCTTTCTCAGCTTTCCTACTCAACCAGTACCCCCAAAAGACAAAGCCAGCAGCTGGAGACATTGCAACAACAAGTGAAGCAGTTGCAAAACCAACTGGCAGTAAGTGTAATAATTTGTAAGCCCACTGTTATTACCATTTCTCTGAAGATACATGTGCCATTCTTCATTTTGCCTCATTTACAATGAGAGCACAAGGAAAGGGATTTTCATCCAGAAATACTATAATTTCTCTGTCTGATACATTTAGGAATCTGCAAAGCAAAAATTGCACTTCAGATGTAGTCTTAACTGAAGGTGTTTTCCCCAATACACCTCCTCAGAGCAATAGTGAGGCCAAGTTTGTGTACTTGTAGTGGGATATAGTGACCAGACCTGTTGCTGGGACCCTGATTTGTGAAAAATATGGCTGGTGTGCAGTAGATCTGTGCATTTTCTCAAAAACTTTCATCAGCTAAAATCTTTGGGTTTTTAAACTGAGATAAGTTTGACTCTTTAGTATAAGATGCAAAGATACGCAGCATATCAGGAAAGTGGTCAGGATTTAACACAGGACAGAAGCATTCTTTCCTTCCTGTAGGATAGCTTTCCTAGCAGTTTCACTTTCATTTGGAAAGATGGCTTCTGGGATCTGGCAGTCTCTGGTCATGGCAAAGAAGACAGGTGATCCTTGTTTGATTGTAGAGTAATTAACTGAGGATTTCATGGGTTAAGTCCTCTGTAAGCAGTTCCTCTTCTCTGTGAAGGCATTAGCTGACAGATGGGTCGTTGACTTCGGGCAAGAGCTTAGTTGGAATTGGAGATTGATTTGTCAGAATTTCGTTGGTTCTCCTCAATTCTGGTTGCTGATAAGCTCAGGAATATGTGCTCCTTCCACATGTTTGCAGCTCAGTGCTTCTTAACAACTGATGACAATCTCACCTGCTTTCCTACTGGGATGGGTAAAATTACAGTGTTTCTGTGGGCCACACTTTGACACAAATTACGTTTTGGATGGCTAGTGGTACAGTACTTCTGAGCTGATTTTCCATGCATGCATAAGACTGGTTTGTAATGCCCCAGAGCTGTCTAAATTTAATTGGGAAGTTCTGAATTCAACAGCTGTGAATGCTCTGAGACTTTCTGCTATTTTACAGGAAACAAAGAAACAACATCAGGAAATTGTTTCAGTTTACAGGATGCATCTTCTCTATGCTGTGCAGGTATGTATGCATATTGTCAGTTACACAGTGTTGGTATTTCAATGAAAGATGTTTTCTTCTGCACATGTAGTAAAAACTGCATGTTTTATTAAAGACATCCTGTGCAAAAGGTGTGACTGTTTAAGCACAAAGTTAACACTGATTCCTTTCAGGAAATTGATCTAATTAATTTACAAACCTCAAAAATAGTTTGTAAATCTTCTTAATGAACAGAGAGATGCTTGAATTCTTTTCTTCTTTTTCCCCTTGTGTAGGGTCAAATGGATGAAGATGTCCAGAAAGTGCTGAAACAAATTTTGTCCATGTGTAAAAGCCAATCACAGAAAAAGTAAACAAAAACCCTAGGAAAACTCCCATTGTTTATTAATCCTGTTATGGGTGTTTATCTAGATTTGCCTTAACATAAGATTTTAAATTGGCAATTTGCTGCTTTTGTGTTATTGTGCTGTTTCTGAGGGGGATTTTTTGTCTGTCTACCACTTCCTATGTGTGTTCATGTGTGCAGTAACTAAGCACATGCCTGCTTTTCATATCCAAAATATAAGTCTGTGCTTCAGACTCTTGACTTGGGCCGCTCCATGTCATGCTTACCCTGAAAGTACTTTCTAGCTTCCTCCAATAGAGGAAGATTAATCTCGAGGAAAGCACTTGTGTTGCCTGGGTAAAGGTGAAATTCTCTATAAGGTCTTCTGTACTGTTTATAAGCTGCATCTTGTTATTGGGGATTAACTTGGTTGTTTGATGTTGTAGCACTCGGATTCCTGACTTTTTGCCATATGCAGTCTTTGGCAGACCAGAAGTGAGGTATTTGTGCTATGCCAGAGCATCAAACAGCTGTACTTCTTAGTGTAATATTATTTAAGATTAACACACCATAAGGTAGGTGTCCCAACCCATCCAGTCCACTAAGTGCACAGAAATTAATCCATGCTTCATAGTTTCCTTGAACTGCCTGGTAGTGGAGTGAAACTATTTCAAAAAGGAAAAATCTTTAGTTTAAGGAAGTTCTGTACAAAGCAGTACAAAAATGCCTGTATAAACAACCCTTTATGATAGGTTTAGCTGTCTATGCAAGTGTTGGCCATGAAGCTCAGGAACAAAACCAGAACATACACTTTAGACAAGGGATTCTAATGAACACAGGATGTTTACAGTGAATGTCAATGCCTCATACTTCCTAACCTCACTTTTGTAAAGGTCTTCTCTTCAGTATATTTTTATTGGCCCTATAATGATTATTTTTTTTTGTAACTAAACCATTTTTTCTACACAATGTTTGCATTAAGCTTATTAGCAAATATTTTTAGGTAATCGTGTTGTAGAGTTTCTTCTTATATCCCCAAGTATTCACTAATACTGAAGCATAGTGAAGTGTTTTCAGTTATGTAAAAGATCTGTATGGAATAATAGACCTGTCTGTCAGTGTGGTCCAGAGCAGTGAAGTGTCAAACACAGTTCAGCCTCCTGTCTGAAGAGATGTAGAAATGATAGGTATAGAACAGCAAAAGGTGTCAAAAATTTCTGCATATTGTTTCTAGAGGCCAGGGACATCAGTAAAGCCTTTGTCAGCACTTTTGAATTTCATGTCAAATAAAAACGGCTGATGTGTTATAATATGAAACCATGGAAAAGTGTTCTTAAGCACACACTGCACTTGAGGGTACAACCATTTTACCTTGCTTGCAGCTTCAGTATGGTATTTTTATTATTCCTCTTAGTGGATGTGTCTCTAATAGAGAAATCTTCCAGAGCTATATAATCAATGAAGTTTATATAGAGTTGTAATATGACAAAGAGCCAGCAGTGCCTCATGCTGGCTGTACTCATAGTCACTTATACCAGATAATTCCTAACCCTGGCAAAACTAAAATGGATTTTTAAAAGCAAAAAGAAAAATCACACCTTTGCATCAGTTGGACCTTGGTATTACTTTCCATGGGTGGTTTAACTCATGCCTGCTAATTTTTAACAGTATTTTGTAGTTAGATGGTTTTGAAAATGCTCCAAAGAAATGTGAAAAGAATTTTGCTGCAGCGCTTCAAAATGAACAACGAGATTTCATGCATGTGAACGCTGCAAATATAAAACTTGATGAACCATTTTGTAGGTTTGCTGATGGATTTAGTCTTCTACTTTGT
The DNA here is from genome assembly GCA_024733675.1 of Psilopsiagon aymara. Lineage (NCBI taxonomy): Eukaryota > Metazoa > Chordata > Aves > Psittaciformes > Psittacidae > Psilopsiagon > Psilopsiagon aymara. The sequence goes on from JANRGW010020454.1 coordinate 19,070, forward strand.
TTTGGTTTGTATATTTATTACAATTATCTTTGTGGAATATTGAAAATTATATACTACAGCATAGCAAGTTTCTTTATATGTAATTTGCAAGAAGTTTCCTTATGCAGCAAATAAACTATTTCCATTTTTTTCATCTTCTTTTTGTGTGTTCATTTACTTTTTGTACTGAGGAAAATCTCACTGCACTGCTATGACATAGCACAAATATGTTCTATGTCTCATGTTTAGGTAGCTGTTGGATGAAACATAGTTTTCTCCCTGAAACTGCAACTTGATTAATGACTTCCTTTTCCTGTCCTTAGAATATAATCCCCCCCAAACCCTGTGCAACCAGTTTTGCACATTATGCCTTCTGTCTGATTGGTAAGTTTAGAGCCATTTCTCATTTGGATATCCTGCTAGAGGTAGCACAGGTTTTCCATTCGCCACTGGGTGCATTCCAGCTGAATTTGAAACTACCTTAGAGCAGTAGCACGGACTCGTGCTCTTTCAGAGCTGCCTTTCTCTCTCAGTTAGCACTTCACACAGTGCTACAGTGAAAGTATGTATATGTGTAATACATATGGATGAAGATATGTTTGCTTCTCTTTAAATGTAGCAGTAGTTACACAGTGAGCTCTGTTGCCTTTTATCATCTCTCCTGAGTTATATTTCAGAAACTGTTTTTTCAGAAACTTATTTGTTAATAATATCATCCTCTCTGAAAGGCAGAACACACAAATGGCAGGAACAGCACCTCGCTTCGATGCAGCCTGGACTCAGGTGGCTCTTCACCCTCTTGCAAGCTACTCAGCACTGGGTTTCCTCTGCAGAAGGCTGTTAACAAACTGGTATGCAGAATCCTTTCATGGTGAGATCACCTAGCAGGAAAGATCATAGCTGCTTTGATGGCTTTTGTGCCATTATGAGAAGCAGGTCTGCTGCCTACTATCTCCTATCTGAATTGCTGTTTGTTTTCCATGTGGATGCCCATGATCCCACTCTGTTGCATAACAGATTTTGGTTTTATAGGGGCAGACCTGTGACAGTCTTGCATTTTACTTCCAAAGCTGGTTGTTGCCACATTCGGGAGGAAGTGCTTCCTAAGCATCATCTTGTTCCTTTCCTCACCAAAGTGTATGCATGCTCCCACTGTGACCTGTGGCTATTTCCTGCTCACAGGTTTCTTATGCAGCAAAAAGAAAGTGGTCATTGGTCCCCCTGTAGCAGGTTTTGGTATGTTTTGTGTCCTGTTTGTGGAGAACATCAGAGTCATTCCCCTGGCTTTTCAGAGGAACCAGGAGATTGAGGGTAAGAGGAACAGTGGCCAGATGGTTTATTTGGGTAACTCATGGGTAGGGGCACAAGGTGAGAAGCTAATGTTACCTCTTGCTGGCTGAGCATGGGTTCAGTGGTGACAGGAAGGCCTGCTGGCTTCCCTTCCCCAGCACTCCTCAGGCCAACTAAATGACAATGTGCTGTGTGTCAGCACAAGACAGCAAAAGCCAAGGGAAGGCCACACTGCCATGTACAGTTCAACACAGTGCCCTAGGAAGAGCAACCAAGAGCAGGACAGAGGAAATGCTGGCTGGAATCTTGTCAGGTGCTGAATTGATACGTGTAGCTGTGATTTAGTTTTAAAGCCCACTTCATGGTGTGTGTTTTCCTGAGTGCTGGCTGGCTGGGGGAAGCAGGGAGGTGGGGTGTGATTACACTGCTATGAATGTTTCAGAGCTAAATAAATTACCATTGCTATACATCTGTTGTGTTTAGACTGTAAGAGCTGCTCTCTGGGGGCCTTTGGCAGTGTGGGGTACCAACCTGGAGCTTGCAGGAAGGAGAGGATGATAAGCAGAAGCTGAAGGACCAAGTGGGCCACAGGAGGAGAGTGGTGCAGCAGTGGGGAGGTTTTGCCCCAGGGGAGGCCTGGGCTTGCATTGGGCCAGCCAAGACAACGGGTTGAACATGCACATTGCAGTAGGTTGGACTAGATGACCTTTGGAGATCCCTTCTAACCCAACCTATTCTAGGATTCTACGAAAGCACCCTGGGGCTTTCTCCAGGCTGATGCCAGCCATCATCAAAGCAAAAGGCAGACACAAAAGGCTGGAGCAATCTGCCCTTAAACATGACAGGGACCCATGCATGCAGGAAGGAAAGGCTGTCTCAGGCAGTGTGGCCAGGCTTCCCAGCATGTGAAAGGTCCTGGAGCAGAGGCAGCCTCTCCTGGCTCTGGCTGTCCGTGGAGCGGGGGCTGCTGCTATGGGAGGTCTCTGGACCCAAAGCAGCAGAACAGTCATGGTGCTGCATGTGGGATAAACTCATGGAAAAGCTCCTGGAGGAGGTGGGTGCAGTGCAGCAGACATGGTGTAACCAAGCACATGTCCTGCAGGCACAGGCATAACCCAGCAAGTTTCTTCAACTGAACAGGGACAGGTTGGAGGCTCTTAGGACAGATCAGTGGTTTGAGTCCGCTATTCACTGTGGTTTTGGTCTGCCACAGGGAGCACTAAAACTGTCATGCCACAGTTCAAGAGTTCGAGTACCTGGGAACCTTCTTCCAAGGCAGCACTGGTTCTGCAAACACGGGTCACTGGAGGTGCTCACGGATGCAAGACAACTCTCAGCAAATACTGTTCTTCATCCCTACCTCCTCTTCCTCTTCTGTTTGGGTCCTGCACTGATCCTTTCAAAAATAACGGAGATACTCAGTACAGACTATAACCATTCTTCATTTTATTTTTATGTCCATATTCTTCTCAGTGCAGTAACAAATTAATTCTCATGTTAACAGTCATCTCCATAAACCCTCTGGATTATAACAATACACAGTGGTGAACTGCAGCTGAAGTGAATTAGAATCTCTGATTTTACAAGTTTCTGGTTATTTGAGGAAGCGCAAGATCCATTTTTTGCACCTACAGAATAGTCCTGCCTTTCTGCTGGTGAGAAAGCCGTGTGCATTGGGTTCCCAGGTTACAAGAGCATGTGACAAAGTGTCTGTTAGGAGAAATGGTGTTCTGTGTCTCTTTGGACCCCCATTCCTGGGGTGGTGCGTCACCATCAGGCTCCGCAATGGCTGTGTTTATCTCTTTGCACAAGCAGCAGAGGTTTGTGCTCTCACTCATGCAGGTGCCAGACCCCAGTCCCACCAGTGGCTTCAGGAGGGCCTGTTTTGTGACACAACTTGTCTTTTCTGAGGCATATTACGGCAATGGATCTGTCACTGTTTATGAACCTTTGGCTACCCTGACACAGACTCCTAGTTGGTGATTTTAAGGCAGGTATTTACACAACAATCAGTTTTTCAGTCTATTATTTTAAAAGCCTGTTTGCGTGCTGATCTGCCCAAATTTGCAGCGTTGGCCTTCCCTGTACATTTTCCAATAGCTTGAAATGCTCAGACGGTTGGTAATGGGGCCTCCTACCAGCAGCTGGAGATTGGAAACAAACAGGCACATCTCATTGACATCATCTCCACAAGGAGCTTGGGGCTGGAGCCCATCTCCTGCCTGTGCCCCCCACCATCCCAGTGTGTGCTCTTAACCCTGCCTGGGGCAATGCTGCAGCTGGTACCTTGCACTCAGAGGTTCTCAGGATGCAAGCATCAGTGCAGCAGAACTCAAACGTGCTCCTATGGGAAACTCTTTGGTGTGGTCACTCTTCCTTTTGGGATTAGCCAAAATGCTGCATGGTAATGGTTAGGCTTGGACCCACCACACTCTTCTTGCATCCTTTGTCCTAAAGCAACAGTCCTGCACCCAGCTGCACACAGGAAAGCCCTGCCCAAAAATGCCTGGATGAATTTCCTTCTCTGTAAGCACTTTGGAGCCCTTCAGGAGGCACGTCCAAGGAAGAGGCTGAGGAGCAAGGAGGGAGCTGGATTAAGCTGCATTTTCCAAATAAAAAACATCCCTGACCTAAACACGGCATTCCTTCTGGTCTGAGCTTCCCCTGCAGCTGGAAATCAGTAACAGTGTGGGAAGTGAAGACACAAAGCACAAAGGTCTGCACTGCCTCATTCCTAGAAATAGCTCCTCTGGGCCCTTGCTGTCTGCTGCATTCAGCAGCTGGGTGATAGCACAGCTGGCCAGATGTTGCAAGGCCAGGTGCAGATGTGCCTGTGCAGATGTTGCACAGTGGGAAGGCCACAGCAGGATAGCAGGTCTCTGTGGTTATGGGGAGGGCCATGTCCTGTGCCACTGAAAGGAGTGACATTCCTGGTGGATATTCACTGTCTATTCATTTATACCTAAGCAACTCTCCTTCCCTCTCCCCCTAGACACAGATCCATATGAGTTTCTGTCTCAACAGGAAGGCATTGAGCCTCTACTCTGGAATACCTCTATTTAAAAAGTAATTTCATATTTTTCATATTTGCTCAGTCCAAGATTAACGTTCTATCAGCAAAAGCACTGTTCAGTGCTACTACTACTATTAATGCACACTTGTTTTGGTTAAGATCCACCTCCTGCATTCTTAGGGGTTTACAAGCTGCTGCAAAATGATGTTCAAAATACTTAAAAGGAAACAGCATGTGGCTTATCTCAATTTTTCCAGCTGCTTTGCTAACCTTAGTGAAGACCTATCTAGGCAGGAATACATTTCCTTATAAATCTGTATGCAATTTTTTCCTGATTCCTTCTCAATTTTGTGCTCAACAGTCTTCACAGATCTAAATGGCTGTGGTTGGGCCTCAGCCTGTGGAAGTCAGAGACACAAGAACTTAACATACTGGGAGGAAAGAGGTTAACATTAGCATTAGCACTATGAATCTCTTCTTGCATAAAGATGGTCAGGACCAAGAACAAGAGCCATTATTTTGTCTTCCAGTATCTTAGCAGATTGATGGGAGCCAAGGCCTGTGGGCAGTCATTTTCAGGTAGAACGAAACAGAAGCCACCTGGAAGACTGGAGGTCAGTTTTTACTCTGAAAAGCACAAACCAAAATAGTGGGAGGAAAAGTCTCTTGTCAGTTTTGAGGCCTCTGGATCTGGGTTGACCAGAGCCCCAGATGTCAGCGCAGCCAGGCAGCACCGACTACAGCTGGCTGAACCTGACTGGTTGCAGTTCTCACCTCCAGGAACTGCTGTTAGTTTACACAAGTAATTCTTACGTGTACCATTTTATAAGAAAACAGGTGAGCAAAATCTGAACTATGACAAGTCATACAACAACTACTTTCTGGTATTTTTGTGGTGTTCTAACTACTAAGGATATTATTTCCATGACCACTGTTGGTAGGTCACAGGAGAAATTTTTAAAGTACTATTTTAAGATGTAATATAGTACATCTGTAGGCAACTGCATAAAAGTACAAATGTTAAGCCACAGTAATGTCCTTGAACACAATATAAGGCACTCCGATACTCTAAAATAAACCGTACTAAGAAAGTGATGTGTTCTGGTTTATTTTTATCCTGTCACTCAGAGATTTATGTAAATTACTCTTACCACTCAGTAGTCTGGGATAATATATTTGTAACTCCCAATGAGACCGTAACACATTTTCTTCACTTAAGAAACCAACACAGTAAGCCAAAAGAAAATTCAAAATATAAGACAGTAATTAAGAGTAATTTAGAATATTATTACGTATCCTTATTGGTTCCAAAGTTCAAAGATTTGTGATTGGTTTTCAAATGTAAAATTTATTGCAATAAATGGATGATCTGCATGGAAGACAATAAAAGTGAACTGCTGACACTATGTACTCTCAAAGCACACTCTTGCTGACATAAGCAAGAGATGAAAAATGGCCAACAAAAGCATTTGAACTTAAATAAATATAAAAAGCTTGGATTCTATTGGACTTTGGGGCAATCACCTTCGTAACACAGGAACATACTGTTTTCACATGTGCAAAGTAGGACCTGCCTTCTGACAAAACCAAAACTTCACTACAGTCTACAGCTGTAGAAACTACCCACAGATCAGAGCTCTTGGATGCCATCACATGGCAGCAAGACAGGAAGACTTCAGCCTCCTGCAGTGTGAGCTGCAGTCTCTGCACATGGTTGGACACCCGTCTGGTTCAACAGACCTCCTGCTTTGAGCAGGTTGTTTGCAACAGAAAGGTGTGAGAGGAGAAGCACAACTTTTGACCCAGTACAGCCTTCCTCATCACTTTGCAAAGCTGGCCACTGCAGAAAATTCTCCAGAAACTGTCCTCAGTGAGTAAGAGATTGGGTCCATTTTTAGCAGCGATACAAATACACCACTCCATGGGACACAGGCAGACATTCCTTTACTGCAGTTTTAGGAGTCCCTCCTGTTGCTGAAAAAGTCTACTGAGACAGTAAACTAATTTCACAAGTAATTTCAAATATACAACTTTTCTTTCTCCTTATGATTCTTAACAGCATTACTAGAGAGTAGCAGTGTAGGAACTGGGACATGTACATACAGAAACATTGCAGCAGCAGCATTCTTGTGGATGTGTAATGAATTACCAGATACAAAACAACAGTATTGCCAGAACAGTTATGAGTAAGTAAATCCTGGCTTCTAACTTAGTTTACAAGTTCAACATCAGTACTGCAGGCAAAAGGGTAAATTGGTACCAGATGAAATTACATGGAATTGAGTTATATTAAGAATTAATTAAGATGGGTCTAGTGTCTTTACCAGCAAAACATGTCAGCATTTGCCAGAAAGAAACCACCTACTGCTGTTAAGAAATCAGTCTGAAAACGTCATCCTCTTTCAACATGGATTTGGTTTTATTTTTAACTCACTGAAAGTTAGCTGGCTAAAATACAGAAAGTATTCAGATTTTTCCCTGTGGAATCGCTTAGAACAAGCCAAAGACAAGAAAGAAAAACCAAAACACAAATAAAAATTCTTGCAGAACACTGTAAAAAACAGCAGTGTATTACATGAATACCACTTCAACATCTGTGCCAGAATCAGTGGCTAGGGACAACCAGCTCTCCTATTTGCTTTTTCAGACTCAGTTTTTTGAGTCAAGGCTAAGAAATGTTTGCAAGGTAATAAAAGAGCTAAAAATTTACACTATCAAGTCTATTAATCTTTACAGCTTTCGGCCAGTTTTATAGAAAAATATACTCTTTCATATATCCATAAATATAATACAGAGACCAAAAACACACACCTACATCTCCTCAGTAATATTCTCATCAGGGCAACAATAATATTCTACAAAACAGATCTGTCCATCTTCATTCCTAATCATATACTGCAGTGAAAGAAATCCTTGAGCATCTGTTCTAATGGACACCTTACAAGATAAAGCCAGTGCTTTCGTAGATGGTTTAAGCAAAGAAATCTTGTACCTGCAGCAGAAAAAAAACATGTCATATGAAGAAAATAAGTTATTCAGAAAGGAGCTGAAACATTATTCCCAGTTAAAGCCACAGAAAAACCAAAATAATAGACATTAACCAGAATCATAGAAAAAACAATTAGCAACATGCCAATTTGATCTTTTTCTGGTAATGACATCGGACAGACACTGCTATTCCTTAGCTTTTGATCACAAGCACAGGCTTTTATCAAACAGGAAGTATTTCTCTCCTTGCCTGCACTAGTGAAATAAATACAGTAACACAAAAAAAGGTTTCTGTAAAATTTACAGCAAGAAAAGTTTAAAACTGGGACATGTGAGTTTAGGAAAGTACAAGAAACAAGAAAAGTTTAGAATGCATGATATTACACAGAGGGCACTGATCACAGACTTCCTAACCTGTTTGTCTGGGTCTCGTTGCAGTGGAATGCTTCTATCAAATCAGAGTCCTTAGAGTAGTCCAGATGTGCACTGCCGGCATTTCCAAAAGTGGATAACCTGGAAAACAAAAGGCACCACCTCAAAATACCTCAGAATCAGTCCTCTTGTGGCTGCTTCACAGAACACTATTGATAGTTTTGTTTTATTTAATTAAAAACGCTAAACTGTCTGCAACAGTGTCACATTTACCAGGCTGTCAATGTGTTCATGACTATGTCAGTTAGATTACATATCACTCATTACAACTCTTAAAAAAAAGCAGTATTCTGAAAAAGCTTCCCCCTCTCCACCCTGAAAACTTCCAGTCTTTACCAACAGAGGCCAAGTATGAACATTTGCATTGAAAGCACAGCTTCCAGTACCTGAAGTAGGGTTTATCTGGAGACATGGTAATCTGCATAACTTCACTGGTCATATCCAGTTCAGCAAATGCTTTTCGTAACCCTTCTGACTGCAGGATAATTTTATTAACAACTTTTGTACTGCAGAAATCGAAGTCTAGCAAGTCCTCAGGTTCTTGAGTGTTTATTTTGCACACTGTCACTACACCTCCTTCTTCCAAGAACAGCATCAAGGGATAACCATAACCACGGTAACACATCTTAAGGGCTGTTGATGTTCCTGAAAATGAGAGTGACATTTACATTCTTCAGAGAGCTAGCTAGCACACCGGATCACTTTAGAAAGTTCACATTTTTACTGCTATACAGGGAACAGACCAATTTGATTTAGCATGTTTGGTCCAGCTTCCAATAGACCAATGTAGCATGCTTAATGCAACCTCCTAAGGACCACATGAAGTGCACAATGAATTTATCTATCTGTAGATACCAGGTGAAATCCTACTTGTGTCACGTGCCAAACAGGACACACTAGCTGTGACAATTAAGCTAGATAAGATACAAATAGATAAGTGGCACTGGAAAATCCTCCATGGTCCTGAGGCTTTCTCTGGCTCACATCATCTTTCTTTACTACTTCTGTTACTTGTGCAACCCAAACTGAAGTTTGGTTTGCATTACATTTTGCTGGGTAATCATAATCTGAACATTTGGTTTCCAAAATCAGGGTGCTGTTTAGTACAGTTGACTTAAGTCTTTAGATCAGAGTCACAACAGAAACAGCAAGGAATGTGGAGTTCAACACACAGCTGCAATGTTAAAACTGCCCCAAAAACCTGTCATGATATCACTCTACTACACGCAAGTACACGGTGCTTCCTTACAGTCATGCTAACATTTAGCTATTTTGTTTGTGAAAGTAATTTTTGAATAACAGCCAAAAAAAAAAAAAAAAAAAAGTCATTTATAGGAAATAAAATGCCCCAAGACCTGGGTTGGGTTTTGTTCTGTTTAAACAGATCAGTTCATGTAATTCAATATTTGTACATATAATTGTGAAGGCAATTTCTCATGCACCTCTGTCACTGAAAAGACTATAAACAGGATCAACAATGGAGTCTTCCTGATTTTCATGATTCACACACATGATGAAGAAGATCTTAAGTGTTCATACAGCACCTGAAGAACTACCCAATCCAGCTGCAGATTTGTGAGACTGTAGGCAAGTGTAACTCCTCAGTACCTTATCTGCAAGCTGGAGATAATCACAAAATAGATGCAGGTGCAGCCTGAAGAAGAAAAGGAACAGAAGGTGCAACATAACAGCTATTCCACTGGGAGAAATAGCACAGTGAACCAACAGTGCCACCTAGAACCCATGCAGACTTCAAGCCCAGAACACGTCCTGATTCCTTGTTAATATGCTTGTTAGTATTTCTGACGTAGCTGGATGTTCCAGGGTTGCATGAGCAACAGAAATACTGGAGAAGAGAACACATTTATTATCAAGCTGATACAATTTTTTTTGTTACCAAGACAAACTCCAAGCTATGTGTTTACTGTCTTCCTGCGAGCTGATTTCTGCTACAGCTCACAGCATTTAGTCAGCCTGAGTCCCCGGTAAGGCTAATGCGGATCCCTGTGGCCTTAAGATGAACTGATAGCTTTCCTGCTTTTCCATCTCAAAGTGACAGCTCTGGTAAGAGGCTGACCCCTTGCCCAAGCAGTAGTTTTAGCATGAGGCTGAGGGTAGGTGCAGCCTGTCCTGGTGGCCACTTAAAAGCATGTGACAGTGTGAAGCACAGTCCTTTACTGAAGGAAACCTGATGCTCTCTACATCCATACTAACTACCCTGGATGGGCTGCAGAGGAACTATTCTGCCATCTGTGCCCACATTTTTTCCTTAAGTGAAGGGCAGATGAACACAAATTTGCATTTATGTTATGTGGATGATCTGGGCCTCAGACTGAAAACAGATCAATAGGAAAGGCAGTAGCAGCATGGGCCAGTCCTAGGGCACAGCGTTGGCCTCAGAGTAACAACTCCAGCCTAAACATCACTCAACTTGCCAGAGATGCCTGAACTAATTACTTGACATGTTTCCTTACCAAGAGAAACTATTTGGACCTTCAGTCCCAAACAGAGCTAGGATACAAACTGGGGCTGTGCACTGGATGTCATGCCACAAAAGGGTTCTCTCCCAAAACAAGCAGCTCTTTTGTCCCTTACACAGATCCAGGAAACATTATCTTCACAGGAAGAATCCTCTGTTTCTCAGATACCTCAACAGCATCACAGAGACATACCATAGTGCATGCTAGTTTTAGCTTAAGGATCCTGCTTAGCAGCAATAGCTGCCATACTCAGAAGGAGTGAAGCTGACATCAGATGTTTTGCCAAGCCTGGAAGTCTCTCTATGCCAGTGAGGTCAGATGTTTTGTCAAGGCTAGAAGTTTCTCTGTGCCTGTGTACAGGTTTTACAATACGATTACATACGACGCACATTACACTGTCAAGGAAAATATGCGCCATACCTGGCAAAGAACTGGTACCAAAAATAGTTAGACAGTCAAGAAGAACAGACAAATTGATCCGGAATGTCACTGCTTGCTCCTGGACAGCAAATTCCTGAAAAATTTCTGCCTGTAAGAGATGAAAAGAGGGAAATTTCTGCAATTATTTTACCATTTACTCTTATTCCCTTAAATTCAGTGCCTTCACTTTCAGAGATCAGTACAACACAAAGCAATTCCTACATGGTAACACAACCGTCAATTAAAGAAAAATAGGTCTTCAACTTCACAACTAGTAAAATAAAATCAGGACACAGCTGAAACAAAGTAGCATGGCATAAGCATGAAAACCTAAACCACCCAGCTTTCACAGTTCAAAAACAAACTACAAATGTTAAAGCCTAAAGCTGCCTACTTCTGGAGCTGAACCATTCAGGCAAATATATCATACGTATCCCTTGTGTGACTTTTCTTCACCCTGAGAATGACTAAATCTTCAAATAATAAAAATAAGGAAGAACAGAACAGAATAGTGAGTTCACAATATTGAAACGTGCTGGAATGTGCCTTGGACTACCATGATGGGGGTAAACCACCCCAGGCTACCCCATTTGCTACTGGGCATTAGCTGCTTTGTGGTAAGTGAAAGAAAAGAGTATCTCAGAAGAAAAGCAGGGTGATGTGAGCTACTTTTGAACAAGCTGTTACATGTTTTTAGCTGCAGGCAAGAGAGCAAATCCCATCCTGGGCTGCATCAGACACAGTATCAACAGCCAGTCAGCAGAGGTGATTCTCACACTGTATTCAGTGTTGGTGCAGCCTCAGCTGGCACACTGTGGGTGGTGCTGTGACCCACCATTTAAGAAGGATGTGAAGGTCCTTGAATGTGTCCAGAGGAGGCAACAGAGCTGGTGACCAGGCTGGAAGGAAATGTCCTGTGAGGAGTGGCTGAGGGCTCTGGGCTTGTCTAGTTTGGAGAGAAGGAGGCTGAGGGGTGACCTCCTTGATCTCCTACAGCTTCCTGAGGAGGGGAAGCGAAAGGCCCTGAGCTCTGCTCCCTGGAACTCAGTGACAGGACACGTGGGAATGGTTCAAAGCTGCACCAGGAGAGGTTCAGACTGGACATCAGGAGGCATTTTATTACCAAGAGGGAGGTCAAACACTGGAACAGGTTTCCTGGAGAGGTGGTCGATGCCCCAGGCCTGTCAGTCTTTAAGAGGCATTTGGACAATGCCCTTAACAACGGGCTTTAACTTTTGGTCAGCCCTGAAGTGATCAGGCAGCCGGATAATTGTTGTAGGTCGCTTCCAACAGAAACTACTCTATTCTATACGTAACACCTCAACAGTCCCAAAGGGACCTCCAGTCACTGTTCCCCTGCTCCTGCCCACATGTGCCCACTACTTTGCTTCCAGTAGCACATGCTGGCCTATTCACAAACCAGCTTGAGCCACTCAAACACCAGAAAGCTAACCAAATACGGAACTAGTGTAAAGAAGGACTGTGCAGCAAAGAGCAGGTAAAGCAAGGGGAGATGCAGGAATAGGGACACTCAGGCTTCTCCCTTTCCACACACAGCTCAGGCTGCAGTTTCAGAGACGACAAAGACATAGATGCTGAAGGACAGAAGAATGGTAAACTTAGGTTTGAGTTACCATGATAAAATGTTCCTCATCCTTTTCCCTTACATCCCCAGTATCGTACATGCTTTCAAAACCAGGACCCAGCTCAATGCCTATTCTTAAAGCACTTTCAACTCGGATATGACTTAAATTAAAACAATCACTTGTAAAGTAAACCACTGTTAAAAGAACTAAAAATATAAGTGCACCTTAAAAACAGAAAATTAAAAGTAAAGCCAGCAGTCACGGCTACAAAAGGTGTAGCAGAAGAGCAAGCAAAGCTGCTTTTCATCTCAGATGTCATATTAAATACAAGCCAAGTCACTTAGGTTGCTATTTAAAGCTGCGTGTATGGACAAGAACAGGTAAGCTCCCGAGCACCTTTCCTGAACTAAGTCAGAACAGGCAGAACCAGGGAGCAGAAGGAACAGTTTCTGTGATGGAGCCCTGCGGCTGGCGGCTCTCAGCGCAGCCCAGCCGACGTGCTGCAGATGGGTGTCTGAATTTGTGCCCTCTTTCAAAGCGGGCAGAATTCACTTCCCTTCCACAGCCCGGACACCTCAGGAACGACCGCACCGCTTCCCTCACGGCTCCCGCTCCCCGCCGCCCCGTCAGCGAAGCTCCCCCGCTTCTATGAAACAGGGATGGCGGCTCCAAACGGTTTGCGGTGGCGTTCGCAGCCGCTCCGCTCCGCTCCACACGGTCGGCAGCATCCCACCTGGATGAACGCGTTGGCCTGGATGCACTTGGCGTCCTCCACAGTCACCCTCAGCCCATTGCCCGTGGCGAAGCAGGTGGCGTGGTCCTGGAAGTGGACGGCCCTGAGGAGGCTGGAGAGGTGCCGGGCATTGTCCAGGCTGGCGGATAACACGTACGGCTCCGCGCTGCCCGCGGGCTGCGCCGTCAGCGGCATAGCGGCCCCGCACACCGCATCGGAAGCGGAAGGGCTGCTGAGGCGCGGGCGGAAGTGAAGCGGCGCACGGCGCGGTGTGGTGCGCTCGAGATGGCGGCGGCCAAGAGGAAGCGTGCGGGCCCGGCGGAGCGGGCGGCGAAGCGGGGCAAGGCGGCGCCGAGAGCGGCCGAGCCGGGGGACGCGGCGGCACCGGAGGAGTACAGCATCCCGCCGCCGGTCTCACAGGTACCTGCTGCCCAGCCGGGGTGGAGGGGCTGATCCATGGTTTCTTTACTATCCCGGCGCAAATAGAACTAACGTGTGATGGTGGTGTGTGAGGAGAGCGTTGTTCTGGTAGAGGGTTTGTCCCTGCCTGTGGCAGGGGGTTGGGACTAGATGATCTTTACGGTCCCATCCAACACGAACCGTTCTGCGATGCTATTATTCGCGCAAAAGTGATTTTTAAATGCTAAGAGTTATTTTGAGCACTTGGATAATCCTGTTCCATCCAAAAGGTAGATGGGAATTTTGCCTTTTTCATTTAGGAACCGCCCAAAGTGAAGTTTAGCAATTAATTGTAGTTTGTTTAAAATAAACCCAAAAAGCACACTGACGTCTGAGATTTCATCACATGCTCATGTGATGAAACGTAGAGCGCCGGAGTTGTGCGCTGAGGCTGCAGCTCGGCCCCTGTGGCAGGGAAGGGGGGGTGACTTGTGAACAAGTAGTGCATGTGGCGTACTTACATGCTTTGTATGAATCAAAAGCTTTTTATGTGAACATGCTGTAGCAGAATAGATGACCGATCCTAATGTAAAAACGTAAGCTCCTGTGTTCTGTTCTGGTGCAAGAGCAGTTGTGCCCGGATTGAGCAGATAATGTTAATAGCAAATGTTCTTGCTGTGTTTTTCTGTAATTGGAGTTCAGACCTCTGTTTTTGCTGTGTTGTAGTACTTTTAAGGCTGGAAGCTTCCTGCTTAACGTTTGTGTCTTTTCCTTAGGGTAAATGGAAGAACAAGGAACGAGTGCTTATTTTTTCTTCTCGTGGCATTAATTTTAGAACAAGGCACCTAATGCAGGACCTAAGGACGTTGATGCCTCATTCTAAAGCAGGTGAGGCATCCTCTCTAATTCACGTTTTCAGATTAGTTTTAAACCGAGAACTTTTAACAACCTGTTCTTTTTAAAACTGTGGTACATAACTGGTTTGATGAACTTATCCTTGAAACCCCAAACCCCTTATGGGCCAACAAATACAGCAGCTGTCATTATATCATAATATTTTTTGGGAAATGTCTCCTATGGCCTCAATCCTGTACATGCGCAAATACTTCTGATGTGGTGTTTATTATATGACATACCTGAAAGAACTTGATAGTTATTCTTAATAGTTCATTTATAGCAGTAATTTTTTGCAAAAGGGAAAAAGAACTGCTGAAAGAATTGCTTGTGTTAAATTGCTTTTCCTGCCTTCTAAATGTTGTTCTTGTCTTTCAGATACAAAAATGGACCGCAAAGACCAGTTATTTGTAATTAACGAGGTAATCCAGGATTTAACCAGTATTTCTTTTTTATTTTCTCTGGAAATCCAATGTGCAAGAAAAAAGGGCAACTAGTTTCATAAATTACAGATACTCAAAAAGAGATCCTGTTAAAACAGGAAGTGACTTTTGATTAATGAAACCCCTAATTAAACTTATACATTTGTCATGAAGAAGTAAAGCTGAATGTGCTTTTCCGTGTATGTGAAAGGATATTACAGTTTATATTTGGGGAAAGCAGGGAACAAATATCCAGCGGGCCAAACAATGTAGGACATTCATAGTTCCGAAACTGGAACCTAATTTCACAGCTCCTGTGCTAGTGTGTGTATCCTGGAGATCTTACCAGGTTGCTTGTAGCTTTAATGAAGTTATTACTCCTGGTAATAAATATGTGAGATTTTTCAGCAAGGTAAGTACTTCAGTTTAAAAATGGGGATCAGTATTAAGATGAGACCTTTACTGAGACCTTTGCTTTTAAATTTGCATTTTGGAGGGGGGGGGGAAGATATTAGAGATTAATTTGAAAGTTTTTTAAAATGTCTTCAGAAGTTTGTGAACAGCTAATTTGGTGTATCTCATATAGGTGTGTGAAATGAAAAACTGCAATAAATGCATCTTTTTTGAAGCCAAAAAGAAACAAGATCTCTATATGTGGTAAGGAAATGTTTTCTTCCATTTCCATATATAGCTGGGGATGCTTCCTTGTATCTGAAGTTTTTACTGCCGTAGTGAAAATGCGTTAAGTAGTGTCTCTTAGTTGAATCTGTACGTAATATTGCACTTCTGTGGGTAGTGCGAGTTTACAATGCATGACCAGCTTTTGTAGACTTTATAGAAGCACTTTACAAAGTTTTTCAGAAAGCAAGTATTTGTGAGTATGTTAAAGGAACTCAGTAATGCTACAAAAGCAACTGAAACTACTCCAGTACAGAAATAACTGATTGGAGCACACTGTAGTAATCCAGTGTACCTTCTGGCTCCTGTTAATGTTTTTCTTTTCTGTCTTCCCACCACCTGCCCTCTGCAGGATTTCAAATACACCACAGGGACCATCAGCTAAATTCTTAGTGCAAAATGGTAAGTTGGCTGACATTATTGCCTGTGCACTTCTACTTTCTTTTTGCACAGTTTTATGTAAGTATTAAAGTGATCTTTTTTAAAACACTGTAGTTCACACTCTGGCTGAATTGAAGATGACAGGAAACTGCCTCAGGGGCTCACGGCCCCTTTTGTCTTTTGATCCAGTAAGTATAGGCTTTATTTCATTGAGTGTTTCAAAGAGTATTTCATTTTGGGGTTCTTATGCATTGCTATTGCATTTGGCTTTGTATGTAAAATTGCTTTTTTTCTTTGTAGATATTTGACAAAGAGCCGCACTATGCCCTGCTAAAAGAATTGTTTATTCAGGTCAGTCTGTAGTTCTGCTGTCCAGTGGTCCTTCCTCATTGGAAATGTTTTTTGGCAACGTGTTTTAAAATACCAAGTGGTTTTTTTTTTAAAGTAGTAGTTTTACACTTACAAACTTGCAAAAAACCTGCAAAGCGTTAGGGTCATAAGCTTAAAATCATGGGGACACTTTTTCATGAGTTTTGAGTTTTGAAATGTAACCTGGGATTGGGATCTTGGAAAACTAAAATTAGTTAAACGTGATCCATTTATGTTGGGTGTCTTTAAATACAGATAAAAAGAAATACTGCCTTTCATTACAGATATTTAGTACACCACAGTATCACCCCAAAAGTCAGCCTTTCGTAGATCATGTTTTCACCTTCAGTGTCACAGATGAGAGGATCTGGTTTCGGAATTACCAGGTAAGTGTTCTCTTTGAGCTTTTCAAGAGGAGCTCAGTGGAGTAGTTTCATATGCGATCTATTAATTACAATAAAACGGGAAGAATCGTTATTGTCAGGATATGCTGGCACCTAGTGCTTTCAGCAAGTTATCTTAGTGTCCTAAAATGAATTCTGTAGTTCTGGAGGGAACTTGTTTAAGTTCTGTGTACTTCAGCTTCTGTTCTGTTAGCTATGATTCTGTGATAACTTGTCTCAGTAATGGTGAGTACTACCCAGAGCCTAAGTTTTGTTTGCCTTTTAACTTTACTTGCTGGTTTGACCCAAAGTGTGCTGGAGCTTACTTTTTAAACGAAGGCTTCACAAATGCCTAGAACTCTCTAAAGGCTTGCTTGAAGCTGAAGAACTGCTTTTTATATAGAATTGTGTCTAGCTTACCAGCTTCAGTGGCATTGTATCTTGGATTTAAATTCAGTTGTCCAAGGTCCTTACAGGGTCAAGTACTTCGATTAGCTCTATAAATGAAGAAAGTATTCTTATTGCAGATAATAGAAGAAGATGCATCTCTAGTAGAAATTGGGCCTCGTTTTGTCCTGAATCTCATAAAAATCTTCCAAGGTAGCTTTGGAGGACCAACTCTGTATGAAAATCCCCATTACCAGTCCCCAAATATGGTAAGCAGCTTTATTTTTGTCTTCCCTTTTATCTAGAAATAACTGGAAAGCCGGTCTGTAGTCTGTGCATGAGAATCATGTACCTCTCTGGAATCCTTTGTAGAACAAGAGTGCCCTAACTGATCCTAATTTGAGAGCAGTGTCAGTGAAAAATGGCATTATACTGAGATTTTTGACAATTAAGCAGAGAAATGACCACCTGTTTCTTTAATACCTGACTTCTTCCATTTTACTTATTTTTGAAACCTGATGAAATTCAAATTCTTGTTTTCATAGCATCGACGGCTGGTAAGATTGTCAGTGGCAGCTAAGTTTAGAGAGAAACAGCACGTGAAGGAAGTACAAAAGATTAAGAAACAAGAGAGTAAGGTGCTTATTAAGGAAGATCCCACTGAAGTGGTCTTTGAAACTCCAGCTGAAGAAAAGCCAGTGGAAATACAGCTTGTGAAACCAGAGTCAAAGCCAATTGTTAAAGATAAAAAGAAGCTACGCAAAATTCAGAGGAAGAAGCAGAAAAAGCTTTTCAGAACTGAGGCATCAGTTTAAATGTTACAAATTTTGAAACCAGTTATGTTGATGTAATATTGTAAATACTCGTGGTTTACTTGTTTTTCCAGGCAAAACTAACAACTTCAGTTTTAAGTAAAGGAGAGTATCGTTTTATTAGGATAAGTTTGCACTTGTTTATTGTCTTAATTTCTTAGTGGGGTTTATGGGCTTTGAAAAAAAAGCCAGGGAACTGAGAAAGAGAATGAAACACTCCAAATATTTCTGCGTTTGAGAATTAGCTTCTTACACTTGGGAAACAGCTCACTGCAACATGTACAAAGAATAAAAGTAACTGGGTAGTCACTGGTGCTCATCATGAATGAATTCAGGAGCCAGTTCTCCTTGTCTGACAGCAGTAGAAAACTTTGAACTGTTGGAATTTTGTCCTGGGGAGTGGTGGTAATTTTTTTTTCTCTTCGCAATTCGTAGGGAGTGCAGATGTTTATGACCTCGCCATTATTTATTCATAGTAAAAAATCTGCTGCTTTTGCCTGTGGTAGGTCCTGTACCTAATCAGGTTCTGATGACTTGAAACATAGCTAAAGGAGAGAGAAGCAGGCAAACAGGATTCTAGCCCTTGATACCAAATTCGTTGCAAGAGGTACTTGCTACCTTTACCTCTATACCTGCATTAGCCTGAAACAGAGTTCCCCATGATTCTGTTACAACAACAGTGCTTTAAAAGCACAGGATTCCATGCTTTTATACTCTCAGACATGCAACAAACTTTTTTACAAAAGTGCTGTCCTCTTGGTTCAATTGCTGTTTAGGTTGTGTGAGTCCATACAGATTTTTTCCACATAAAATCAGCAAGTAAGCTTCCACTATTGTTTGAAAGTGATTACAACCAAAAGCTTTGATTTTTCTCATGATTATGTCTGTACTCAAAATGCAGCACACTAATGATCAGCAGAAAATACGGAGTTTGGTTCACTGTAGTTCTTGCCTGCTGTCTGACAGTGTAGTTGCTTCAGAGCTGCAACAGGAGGTCAGGTTGGGGCTGTATTCCTGTAAATCTTTCAGGAAATTACTGTCTGTAAGTCTTCCCCTTTGCCAGATGCAGTTAAATGAGTTACTGTTATTCTCTTAAGCTGGGGAAAGGATTGTAAAACTACCTGTGCAGAAAGTCTAATGGAACCAGCCTCCAACCAGACAAAACCATAATTGGGTGAGGATTTCTCTTAATACTCTTCAAGTGTCTGATTCCAAGGAACTTTTCCTGTCTGCTATTAGCAAAGGTTGCTATGCTATTTCCTGGGGCTATTGCTTCATTACCTATCTGTATCCTGCTTTCCAGTTTCAGACCTCATGTCCTGTTTTTTTCAGTGGCTGGTGCTGTCTCCCTGTCTGCTCCCTCAGCTTCCCAGTGTTCCAAAGTCTTTTTTGTGCCCTGTTTCTATTTGATTCCTCTGCTGGATTCAGCCTGCTGGTTTGGTGCTGAACAGACACAGCTGGCACAAGAGGAAGCTGACCTGTTAAGTGCTAAATTAAATGTTATTCCACCTGGCAGGACAAGGGAAGGTAGGTGTCACCTCTGTGACAAGGTGGTCTGTGTGCCATCTGATGGGAAAGAGTGGTGAACACAAGTATCTGCTCAGTTCACAGTCTAATATGAGTCGCAGAGTATTGAGCTGGAAGGAGCTCATGAGGATCAAGTCCAACTCCCTCGTCCTTGCAGAACTACCTAACACTAAACCACATGTGAGGATTGTCATCCAGACTCTTCTTGAACTCTACAGTCTTGGTGCTGTCACTACATACTGAGGAGCCTGTTCCCGGGGATGATCTCCCTCTCAGCTAGGAGCTTTTCCTAATGTCCGACCTGAACTTCCCCTGACGGTATCATGGTTTTACTCTAGATGGCAGCCAAGCACCACACAGCTGCTTGCTCACTCCCCTGGCTGGGATAAAGACAGTTTAGTAGGTAAAGCAAAAGTGGCACATGCAAATAAAGCAAAACAAGGAGTTAATTCACTGCTTCCCATAGGCAGGTAGGTGTTCAGCCATCCCCAGTACAGCCGGGTTCCATCATGTGTAACCATTACTTTGAAAGACAAACACCATCAATCCATACATCCCCTCTTCCTCCTTCTTCCCCCAGCTCTGTATGCTCAGCATGACACCATATCTTATAGAGTATCCTTTGGGTCAGTTGGGCTCAGCTCCTCCTGCACCCCCAGCCCCCTTGCTGGTGTGAGGAGCAAAAAGACCTGGACTCTGTAAGTGCTGTTCAGCAGCAACAGAACCACCTCTGTATTTCCTGCAGAAATCCAAAACATAGCCCTATACAAGCTACTATGAAGAAAAGTAGCTCTTATCCCAGCCAAAATCAGTTCATGTAGCTTCTTCATTCCATTTCCTTTTGTTGTATCACTGACCATAAGAGAGAAGAGATCAGATTCTCTGCCTCTGCTGCCCTCCATGAGGAAGGTGTAGACTGTGAAGAGGGTATCCTCAGTCTTCTCTAAGCTGAACAAGTAAAATGTTCTCAGCTGTTTCTCCTTCCAGGCCTCCTTGAGGCCTTTCACCATCTTTGTCACCTTCTTCTGAACATACTCTAATAGTTGGATGTCCTTGCAACCCACAGCTGCACCCACGACTTAAAGTGGGGCTGCACCAGTGCAATGTAGAGCAGGACAGTCACCTCTCTGACTAGCTAGCTGTGCTGTGCTTGATTTACCTTGGGGCACAATTGAACCTTTTGGCTGCAAGGACACACTGCTGACTTGTATTTAATTTACTGTCAACCCAGACATTCAGATCTCATTGTCTAAACCAAAACTCAGTTCATGCAGTGCCAACTGACACACATGTAATCTGGAGAATCACAGAACACCAGGTTGGAAAGGACCTTAAGGATCATCTGGTACAACCTTTCTAGAGAAGTATGACCTAGGCAAGATGTCACAGTGCCCTGTTCAGCTGAATCTTTGTGTTCAGTGCTGGAGAGTCCATCACTTCCCTGGGGAGATTATTCCAAGGGCTGATTGTTCTCACTGTGAATATTTTTCCTCTTGTGTCTAATTGGAATCTCCTTGGAAGTAATTTGTAGCCATTACCCTTATCTTTTCCACGTGACTTCTTGTTAGTCTTCTTCAAGGCCACCTTTTAAACACTGAAACATGATTGTAAGGACTCCCCTGTGCCTTGTTTTCTCAGTGCAGAGTAAGCCCAGCTCTCTCAGCCTTTCCTCACACCACAAGCTGCCCAGTCCTTTGCTCATCTTTGTGGCCCTTCTCTTGAGAAACACATGACTCAGGGCAAACCTGAGAACTCTGAAGAGCACAGGTGTCAAAAACTGCCAGCAAACACTGACAACCCGAGACACAGATCTGCCTCGGCTGTACCTTTAAACTCCAGAGCATTGATTTATGGAGCTGAACATGAGCCAGCTTGTGTCCAGGTGGCTGAAGTGGCCAACAGCATCCTGGCCTGAATCAGCAATAGTATGGCAGTAGGGTCAGGGCACTGTCTCGTTAGGATCATTCAGGATCCCGGGCCAGGGTCATGCCTCGGCACTGGGCACTGGTGAGGCTGCACCTCAAATCCTGTGTTCAGTTCTGGGTCCCTCGCTACAAGAGAGACATTGAGGTGGCGGAGCAGGTCCAGAGAAGGGCAATGGAGTTGGTGAAGGGTCTGGAGGACAAATGTGATGGGGAATGGCTGAGGAACCCTGGGGGGTTTAGTCTGGAGAAGAGAAGGCTCAGAGGGGACGTTATGCTCTCTACAACTGCCTGACAGGAGATTGTAGTGAGGTGGGGGTCGGTCTCTTCTCCCAAGTTACAAGCAACAGGACAAGAGGAAACAGCCTCAAGCTGCACCAGGGGAAGTTTAGATTGGATATTTACAAACATTTTTTCACAGTGGGGATACTCAGGCATTGGAACAGGCTGCATGGGGCAGTGGTGGGATCACGTCCATGGTTAGGTTGTCCCCTTGCCGATGAGGCCCTCAGTGCCACAGTTTAGTGGTGGACTTGGGCAGTCTGGGGGTAATGGTTGGACTTGATGAGCCTGAACGTGCACAAGTCCATGGGACCTGATGAAATCCATCTGCGGGTCCTGAAGGAGCTGCAAAAGAAGTTGCTAAGCCACTGTCCATCATATTTGAAAAACCATGGCAGTCAGGTGAAGTTCCCAACAACTGGAAAAAGGGAAATATAACCCCCATTTTCAAGAAGGGGAAAATGAATGAGCTGGGAAACTACAGAGCAGTCAGCCTCACCTCTGTGCCTGTCAAAATCTTGGAGCAGATTCTCCTGGAAGGCATGCTGAGGCACATGAAAAACAACAAGGTGGTTG